>BGPR01003851.1:5304-51044 GCA_013235015.1 Araneus ventricosus
ATCGTCATGAATGTAGGTTCGTATAAAATTTTGGGCCAAATCCGTCAAAGGGTTGATTGTCTGTCGGTCTGTATAATCGCATACTTGTTCAACTCCATACGCATGCGCAATAGTACAAATGCCTGTGCAAAGAAGAGACACTTCGAAAACTTGGCAGTTTGCCAAAAACCTATTCTGGCGGCGAGATTTTGTAAGGAAGCAAACATTTAGGTCGTCTCGTTTTACTTGCGTGCTGGAAACAATCTCTGCGCATGCGCAAGCTATTCTCCTGTTTTCTTCTCCTCACGCGGAACTGGCATTGCTCGAGTTTGATAAAAAAAAAACTAAATATTGCGAAGTTTTAATACATACGTATCTTTTTGAATATGATTCTTCACCTCAATATTTTACTATCACTATAATCAACAATGAAAAACCTTCTGATAGTCATTGCATTCTGGGTTACAGTTGGTTCGAACTTTTTATCAACGCAGGGGGAAGGGAAATGACAAATGTTTGAAAAATATACGAGAAAGTTTAGGGGAGGCCACTCCCGCTGGTTCGGACTCAGGAAGGTCTAAAACGTGGAGATTCGTCAAAATCTCGAGTTCGAATTTTTTGACGATTACAATACTTTCTCTTTGTGAAATTTTGTTCTTCAAAGTCCGAAGCCTTTCATCTTCTAGCAGGCGCGCGTATGAGGGAGATACTTATATTATGCTTTGTATTACATACTTATATCGTTCTTTTATAAATTCAAGAGCAATTTTTATTTATATAATCTTTATTTAGTATGAAGCTAATAAATGCAGATTATATAAATAAAAGTTGCATTTATTTTTGTAAAACAACACGATATAAATATGTAATACGATGCACGAAAAAAGTACCTCGTATATATGCGCGACTGCTGGAAGGTTAATTCGAGATCAGTGGCGAATCCAGGATTCGGGTCGGGGAGAGAGCTGAGGTCATTAAAATTTTGTATCGTCGTGACGAATGTCAATCATCATGGCTTAAGTAAACCAAAACAGTTTAACTGTACAGGCATTACTCACCAGACAATAAGAATCGTAAAGAACACTATAATAAAAACACGATAATGTAATAAACACAGACAGACATAATTCCAAAATTGTGTTTTTCGGACTCAGGGAGTTCTAAAACGTGGAGATTCGTCAAAATCTCGAGTTCGATTTTTTTGACGATTACAATACTTTCTCTTTGTATACTTCGTATACGAGAAAGTAAAAATACAATGAAATAACTAGCCAAAAAATGTTTTCGACCTCGTCGACGCTACAAGTTGAATGACTAGAAAAGTATGAAAATTTGCGAGCCCGTCAAGCCAGAAAGCAATGTTGTCACGTTTTTATTATTTTTTAAAAAGGGAAATTAAGAAAAAACAGTTGTAGTGATTTTAAATAAAATCAAGAATACTGGTTTGGCTCGGGGGGCGAATCCGGGCCCCCCCCCGGATTCGCCACTGTTTGAGATCCATTAAATCGAGTGTTTATTGTATAGAGGAATTAGCTATACGAAAATAAGATGCAGAATTGATTAGTACAGAAGTAACTAAAGCTACATATAATATGGCATTCAATATAGCGACCTGGCATCTATGGGCGAGTTTTCTGCTTTGTTTATTTATATTTAAGTGCTGTGACTACGTTTTTCCGGTATAATGCTAAGTCAATGGAATATTCAAAGCGGAAGACCAAACGCCCAGTAGATAAAGTCAATGTTTTAAATGTAAGTAAACAAACCAGAAAACTCGTCCATCAAAGTTATTTGAGAGTAGAAAGATTAAATTGGTAGAGAGCGGATACATTCATGATGTCATTCGGGAGCAAAGTCGCTTACGGCCAGTATTAATAATAAAAGAATTATAACGTTTAAAAGCGTATTGAACAACAAATCAGTTTTTTTAAAAATAATTATAATAGAAGGGGCCTTAAGCTTAGGAATCGTACATTACGAAAACACAAACATTTAAAATAATTAAAAGAAGAATGCATTAACCCCTTCGGAAGGGCCGCTCGCTGAAGGAAACGTGCCCACCGGCCGGGAGCTGGCAAGCGCATTCTGTGCCCACCGGCCGGGAGCTGGCAAGCGCATTCTGTGCCCACCGGCCGAAGCATTTTCTCCCGCTAAGCCTAACACGTATTAAAAAGTGCGCGTTACATAATAATGCATAAAAAGTGTCCTTTACATAGAAATGAAACCATTTTTAAATATGCGGTAAACGATATCATATTCTAAATCATAAAAAAGTTTAATTAAAATACTTGATTTTTAATAATAAAAAATAAAAATATAGTGTATTTCCCTATAATTGAAAGTACCTAAATAAACACTAGATTATTGATGCAAAATTCGAAAATATAGGAAAAAATATTTACATTCAATATTATAAAATACTTCAAGAAAATTGTAATAATTAACTCCTCAAAGCCTTCTGAAAAATTTTCTATTTTAGGACTCCACTGACATTACGGAATTGGAATCGATATATTAGTACTATCCTCTTCTAATTCAGAATTTGATGATTCATAACTATCTAAAGAACTCTGGTAATTTATTACTTTATCACTATCGTCGGAAAAATCAATCACTCCAAAATGAGTTAAAGAGCTTTTTAACACATGCTTCTAGTTACACTCGCCAGCACATGTTTCTGTTTATACTCTCAAAAATCAAATAATTCTAATGGAATGATTCACAGACACGTGGCCGACTACAATCTGACCTCGGAGAGAGAAATACTAATGTACGTGACCAATCTTTTGAAAGAAACATGGAATAGTAACGCCATCTGATAGAAAACATTTTGTTCCAAAAGCCAAAGGCATATGTGCGGCTCTCGGTCCACAGCAGCACTTCCGCCGTAACGCAAAGATGCGGCGCTCGTCCCGAAGGGGTTAAAGCTGTAAATATTACCTTTATGCAAGAAATAAGGAGATTCTTACGACTAAAGCCCCTAATATTTTGTTAAAAAACTGTTGCATTTAAGGTGGCCCAGGGTTTTTAAGGAAAGTAGATAGTTATGAATAGTTTTACTTCCCATTTTAAATTACATATTTAAGAAAAATCCACATTGGTTTAAATAAAAGTGTTACTCTTTCTTTAAAAAAAATAAAAAATAAGGAAAATTAAGTTATAGCAAAACTTATCCAAAACACCTTTAACAAGTTGATTGCCGCGTCAACCATATTCGGGTGAACGGATATTTGGACCTTCTGTCTAATTAGAAGACCCCTTCTCCGCTATATCTAAACTACAGTAAAGAAGGGACATCTAATTAGATAGAAGGTGTGAATCACAGGCGTTAGTCAAAGTGCGTGTTAACTAGAACAATATTGCTCTGATTTCTCCGAGTGTTAAAAATGTGAAGCATTCTTAGCCTGAAATTCTTGAATTGTGAAGCTTATTTCCATTACTGCTACGAATTTCCTCTATGATGGATTAAAAATTCTTTTACAGTATTTCATTTAATGTCAGATTTACAGATGATACAGCGTTTGGTTTCAGAATTATTTTCACAGCCAAATCAAAGTTATTCGGATTTCAAATAAAGAGAATAATTATTCTTCGTTAAGTGTGCAGAATCAATTCTAGAATTTGAAACGCTAAATGCATACTTACTCTTAAACTGCAAAATTGAAACTTCCTGAATTTCATCTTTAAAAAAATGCAGGGTGTCCCGGAACTTCGTGTACAAACCTAGAAGGGAGGTAGAGAACATCGTTTGGATTCATAAGCACATTGCGCACAAACGCCATCTGGAGACAGCATTTAAAATAATACAGCGCTAGCCAAAATGCTGTTATCTTTTTGAATCTTAATGGTATTGAATTGAAATTTTTATATAAGTTGCCTATATGTCTCTCTTTGAAGTTATGAAAGAAACATCACGCTACGTTTCTCTGCATTATTTTATATGCCTTCTGCTGCTTCCAGACAGTGCTGGTCAAGATTGCGGACACTTTTTGAAATTTGCACATTTTTTTTCGAATATCTCCTTGAACTTTGACATATAAAGAATAGGTTTTAACACACAATTTACATAGAAGATTCGGTCACAAGAGGAGTTAGGGAACCGACAAGAAATTGATAACTTCGAAAAGTGTTTTTGGCTCACCATGTTTCACAGAAAGCTGATAATCGTTTGCAACTTTCATCAGTTCTTTTGTGTGATGTACACAATATTTACAAGCATTTTTGTAAAAATAACACTAATATTAGGGAAGATATAAAAGTTTTCTTAAAAAATACAAAATTTTCCGATGCGATTATACAAACCGACACACAGTCAACCCTTTGACGGATTTGGCCCAAATTTGTATACGGACCTACATTCCTGATGATAAAACTATGTACCAAATTTTATCCATCTCGCTATTGAAGTTTTTGAGTTATAGTGTTCACATGAACGCGGGTAGACAGACAAATTTCCCGTGTACGGATTTTGTTCAAAATTTGATTGAAACCTATAAATTATGTGTAAAGATCATATACCAAATTTCATTCCTGTATCTCTAATATTTTCGAGTTATCGTGTTTACAGACAGACATAATTCTAAAATTGTGTTTTTCGAACTCAGGGAGGTCTAAAACGTGGAGATTCGTCAAAATCTCGAGTCCGAATTTTTTGAGGATTAGAATACTTTCTCTTTGTATAATTCGTATACGAGAAAGTAAAAATGCAAGCAAATGTTATTAATTCGAGTAATTCGACTCTTAAGCTAACCTAAGCTTTTAACATCTTTGATTAAAACTTTTTTGAATAGGCGGATGATCGGTGGTGGAGGATATGAGAGTAGGGGGTACGCGAAACTATAGAGATACGCGAGGGGTACGCGAGAAAATAAAGGTTGGGAACCTCTGCTCTACATGAAAACTTATGGTGGTATACGCCAGTGAAAACTTATGAGGAAAACTCCCTATGGGATATTCAAGTGTGAGCCAACGGTACACGTCGCCCGGTAGTCCATTCAAGTGTGAGTCACCGGCGGTATACGCCCCCCGATGATCCATTCAAGTGTGAGTCGCCGGTGGTACACGCCACCCGTTGGTCAATTCAAGTGTGAGCCAGCGGTGGTACACGCCGCCGATAGTCCATTCAAGTGTGAGTCACCGGTGGTACACGCCGGCGGGAACGTGTTAACTTGATACACATAGACATGTAACGTGAACGTGTTAACTTGATACATTTAGACTGTCGTCGCCTAGATTAGACGGTATCGTAACCTTAATTGTATTAAATATTGGGCCGTAAAATTTGCAGTTAGAGAATAAGAGTTTACAATTAGATATCATGAATTAAATATTTTAACAAAAGATTAATAGTTCTTACGCTACTTTAAAGTAAGTATCAAAATATGCAATATTCTCAGAGAGGAAACTTGTTTGCCTACAATTTATTATAATTATTTTACTTATAGGTATTTTTATTGTTGTTGTCCAAAAGTTGCCTGATTTGGACGGATCAAATCAAGGGGACTATTATCTCGAACTAGAGGAATAGTCTAGGAAGCAATTATAATAACTAATAGTCCTCATAAATTGGAAGTGGAACAAACCAAAGCAAAAAACAAAAGAAAAAACCCGCAATAAAGGGACATTATAAGACATCAGGACGGAAGTTCAAAAAGAATAAGAACTATTTTTATATTATATGAGAGAAAAAAAAGGAAGAAGAAATGATACAGTCCATAAAATGTCATAATTGGGCTCATATATTGTGTGCTTCTGTGAATTTGAGAATCAAAAAATACATTTGCTTTAATTTTTCTTAAAGGAATTTGTAGTCCAATTTGGGAATAAATACATTGGCACATTTTCTGCATGATACCCTATTTTAAGGAAGAATTTCAAGAATTTGACAGTTGAGTGCGTGGGCTTTGGTCCTAACTGATGCAGATTAACAAAATTAGCACATGATTAGAGAGAAGTGGTGTTAAAAGGAAATAACTGCTACAAAGGGCATTAGCAAAGGGCAAAAAGCATTAGCATTTTCTAGGTTAAAATCTCGCACCAGCCATTGGATACGGATCAGTAACTTCAAAATGTGTCTTACAGATATAATTAGCTCCAGTGATTTTTGAGATAATACATTTTAACCCTTCCGCGTTCATTGGTTTCGCAGTGAAACCACACATTGAGCATTTTTTTACTGCGCAGCGGCGAAACGTAGCGTAATATTTCTTTCATAACTTAAGGGCCAGATATATAGGCCAACTTATATAAAAATTCCAGTTCAATACCGTTAATATTCACAAAGATATCAGCACTGCAAGAGCTAAATTGCTTTTGGTCTCCAAGAGGAACAAAATCATGAGAGTTCTTGCACAAATTGATATTTTTAAAAACTGAAGCTTCGAAAGTAAAATTGAATTTTATGAAGGTTGGATATCCTGAATGCTCACGTATACTTATAAATTAAATACATAATTTAAACTACATTTCGATGATAACTTATTCGGAGGAAAAATAGCCCGTTACCGTTCATTGGTTTCACTGCGAAACCACAAATTTCTTGAAAATAAAAATATGCTAAATTATTTTCCTTATCATCATTTACATGTCTAATACCTATTTTAAAAATAAATTTAGTAATTTTCAAAACGAAACATGTCGTGAACTTGAAAGGGTTAAGTCATTAAATCCATTTAAGAGATCTCATGAGTAAATTCTGCATTTTTCTAGAGATGCTTCTCATTTGAGTGTCCAGTCATTAATTACGACAGATGTTTTTCAACTTTGAGATCTATATTTTTCCCAGAACTCAAATCCTTTCACCGAACCTCCCTCAATTAATAATTCTTCATGTATCTCTGAGAAAAATAAATTAAAATCAGTTCCTCCCACCATGGTTTCCATTACGCAGTATTTTATTACACAATCGAGTCTTGCTTTAACAAATTTATATAAAAAAGGGGAAAACTCACAAATATTAGGATTTCATAAAAATACAAATCACCGAATCAAAATTTTTATTCAAGATTTTGCTCACAAATACCTATTATAAAGCATATGGAAGTCTTTTAGTGAAGGTTTCGTAACAATTAGTTAAAAAGCTCATTTTTATTAATTAAAAATTGTCTTTCCATGTAAAGAAAACATTTTATTTTTAGTGTTGCAATTTCTATTCAATGAAGATATTACAGATATTTTAAATTATTATATTTATTAGCCTTCGAGTTGCCACTTGCAATGTTTTATCTTGTATAATTCTTTAAAAATTACTAATAATTTATAGAAAAAAAATCGTTTGGTACAGTCTGAACTTTTTCGTGAAGTTAAGAGATTTAAAAATCGTTTGATGCAACTGGTATTCCCATTTTAATGAAAAATAAACTAGCAGACAATAAGAGGCTTTTATATCTTATAGAACAGGGTGTCCTTGAACTCATAGGCCAAACTTTAAGGAAAGGTACAATACACATATAGAGGTACTTTTGTCTAACAGTGTGGGGGCGGAAATGAAAAGTGCAGGTGAAAAAACAAGGAATGCTGAGGAAACGTAGAGAAGCTTTTTATAAACTTTTATTCAACTTGAGTGTCTTGTCCACAGAACTTGAGATCGATTTCTTTCCCACTTCGAGATACAGCTTTGAAATTTAGCACAGTGGTGGGTTTCCGGAGACAATACAATATTATGCCAAAAAAAAAAAAAAAAATTGCAATCTATACCTATTTTGAACCTAACAAAATGATATTAAAATTTTAGCCCATATTTGGGCGATAAAGTTTGGAAGGTTGTAACATCACGTTACGTAGGGTTATAACAACACCACTAGACGACACACAATAGAAGGGGGAGCGGCATGTGAATCATCCCCATTTCGGAGCGGCTTGAGGGTCAAAGGTCAGATCGGAGAAGTGAGTCTTGTTTCGTCTCTCGGTCTGTGTTGCAATTTTTTCAAATTCCAGATAATGTAATCGCGATCGAGCTTCGTAAAAGAAATATATAGAGAGATGGTGCGTATTGAAACGGCTACCCAACTTGAGCGGCGGCTAGAAAAAGCAAGGAAGAAATACTGAATATTACGGATTTATATTTCAGAAAGTTAATGTCATCAAATCATTTTAAAAATGTAATTGTACATATATATATATATATATATAATAATTTTAATATGTGTTTTATATTGGAGAATTCGGTAACTGAATTTGATTTACTATGCTTAACATGTCGTGTGTATTCGTGTCAGCCGTCACTAAAGAGTAGGAAATAAAATAAATAAATAAAAAAATTAAGCATTAAGCTTTTATTCAAAATGCACTTTAAACATTCTAAGGAGTGTATATAATTTTACTTTTACTAAAATATAATCCTTTAATAGCAATGCGAAAAATTGAACCGCCTTATATAGCACCTTATATTTTGTGTATGTTTCCTTAAACAAATGGAATATTCCTAGAAGGTAAAGGCGCCCACGCTTTTATTCGTACCATGCATTTTATTGTAATAAGAAAAATTATTTCCTACTTTTGCGTTCATTTTTTCTCATTGCTATTGAAGGATCATATTTCAGTAAAAGTAACATTATGTACACTCATTAGAATGTTTAAAGTGCATTTTGAATAAAATCTTATACCTTAACTTTTTTAAAAATTTATTTTATTATTAACATTGTGTGAACGTCTTGCTAAGAATGGTTTTATACAATTAAATGGTGAAACGTCCGATCATTAACAGTGATAAAGTCCTGCATGTGTCATGGAATGATAATTCTTTTGGCATTTAGTTTCAAGACGATGTGGCTCCAGCCCATTTCTGCATTAAAGTGGATAATTACCTCAATTCCACGTTTGGCCCTCGGTGGATTGGGCGAAGTGTACCAGTCTCTTGCCCAGCACGTTTATCCGATTTATCAAATGTCGACTTTTTCTTATGGGGACCCCTCAAGGCACTCACCCACGAGACTCTGAGGACCTCATTACAAAACTTTTAGTCGTTGCTGCAACTGTTCGTGAAACATCTGCCATCTTTGAAATGGAATGCCAATCACTTGCTAGACGCTGTAAGGCCTGTATAGATATCGGTGGTGGCACATTTGAGCACTTACTGTAATTGATATGTAAAGCTCTTTTCATTTCCCCAGTATTTCTTGTTTTCCTGCCAACACTTTTCATTTTCGACCCCACCCATTGCTATACAAAAAATTATTCTTTTGTGTGTACAGTCGGACCTCTATTTAACGAACCTCTATTTTACGAATTTCTCTATTTTGCGAACTTTTCCTTGGAACCAAGAACATTTTGCGAATTTCTTCGTAAAATAACCTCCAAATAGCGAAGTGCATTCTCTATTTAACGAACTTTTTCTTATAATCCAATATTTTTTTCCCCTATTTCTCAAAACATTCCAAACTTATTCTTTCTTTTAACACATTTTATGGTGATCAATAGCCTTGAAGCTGGAAAATGTCAAAGCGAAAGTGCTTGAGCATCAAAGAAAACTAATTAATTCTTCACGAGGTGGATAAAGGCGTGAAAAAAAAGATATTGCTTTAAAATTTGGTATTCCTCCAAACAGCTTATCAACCACAATAAAAAATCGTGATAAGATACAAAATTATGATCCATCGAGTTCTTGTTCAAAACGTTTAAAAGCATGTGTCTATGAAGATGCGGATGAGGCAGTTTTGAAGTGGACAGTGTGAAAAAATAAAAACAATACAGCAATGAATTGCGATGAAGACGAAGATGATGTAGATGGAAATGATCATGATGCAGAAATGAACAAACCCTCGTATGATGAAATGCTAAAATTCATTAATTTTAATATAAAATTATTTTTTTAAAGTTGAAAATACGGTGTATTTCCGGACAATGTTTTGTTTTATTCTTGTTTTCCTTGGAGATTTCTTTTTGATGGATAAGATATATAAAACAAATAGATATTAATTTACAAAATAAAGGTGTGATTATTGTATTACTTTTTTAAATAATATTTAGTGTTTATGAATTTAAAATCTGTTTTGTGTAGTTTAAAGTATTTTAATAGGTGAATCTCTATTTAACGAATTTTCCATATAACGAACTTTTTCTCGGGATTTAGCGACTTCGTTAAATAGAGGCCCGACTGTATTTTACCTTTCCTTAAAATTTGGCTCATGAGTTCAGGAATATCCTGTATGTTATATGAAAGTATTTTCTGCTTTAAAATATTAGACTTGAAAATATTTTCATCTCTAGCAATGCCGGTAAATCGATTAGTCTTAGATATACATACTAAGCTCATCCAGAAAGTAATTACCGTTTGCGCATATCTCTCGCGGATCTGACAGCACGAAGGTCACGCATGCGTAGTTATATCCTTCAACTCGACAACGAATTAGCCAAGCCATTTTGCTTGTTTACGTTAACGTTTGAAGTCATTGTTCGTCGGTATTAATGTTTAAAACAATCGATCGGCCCGCCAGCTGTGAAATAAGAGGTGTTATCAAATTTTTGAATGCGAGAAATGTTCGATCTTGTGAAATTTATCGTCAGATAAGTAAAACTTACAGAGAGAAAGCGATGAGTGAAGGTATGGTGCGAAAGTGGGTTAGGACCTACCTCCATCCGACTTCCATTTGTTTTCTCATCTCAAGAAATTTCTTGCCGGCCAGCAATTTGCAAGTTATGTTAAGATCAAGGTAAACGTCCAGAATTGGTTCAGGTCGCAGGCGGCCGAATTCTACGAAGCGGGTATGTTGCAATTAATGCCAAGATATGACGCATGCCTTAATTCGCATGGTGAATATGTCGAAAAGTAGTTTAAGGTGTGTAGATTTTTCTGTAATAAAATACAAATCAAAACAAATTGCTAATCTTTTTTATACCCTAACGGTATTTACTTTCTGGATGAGTTTTGTACTTAACAATCAATTGTCATACACTTTTGTAAGAGTGTCCCTCAAGGGGGCCTATCTAGCTCAGCATTTGCCGAGCTTGTCTTCTTGCATCATGCCAAAAAATAAGATGAAATATTTTTATTTAAATAGAATGATGCACAAATACCTGAGTGAAATTAGATTGTACAAATAGCTCTCTAGAACATTGTATTTTTTACAACTTTTAACTTCTAATTAAATGTTTTACAATTTATATACAACGGCCTTTTTACTTTCTCGTATACGAAGTATACAAAGAGAAAGTATTGTAATCGTCAAAAAATTCGAACTCGAGATTTTGACGAATCTCCACGTTTTAGACCTTCCTGAGTCCGAAAAACACAATTTTGGAATTATGTCTGTCTGTGTGTCTGTCTGTCTGTCTGTCTGTCTGTGAACACGATAACTCGAAAAATATTAGAGCTACGGGGATGAAATTTGGTATGTGATCTTTAAACATAATTTGTAGGTTTCTATCAAATTTTGGACAAAATCCGTCAACGGGAAGTCTGTCTGTCTGCATGTTTAAGGTCATGCGAACGCTATAACTCAAAAACTTGAAAAGCCAGATGGACAAAATTTTATACACAGTTTTATCGTCATGAATGCAGGTCCGTATAAAATTTTGGGCCAAATCCGTCAAAGGGTTGACTGTCTGTAGGTCTGTATAGTCGCATACTTGTAACAATTATATCTCCTAAACCCTTTGGCTTAGATAAATAAAAATTGTTATGACGTTTGCTGATATTAATTATAGATCTGTGCTCAAATTTCGTTTCAATCCGTTGGAAAAAAAGGTGTTCAAATTGCATATTTCGTTCAAACTGCATATTGCGACTCTGTTGGCGAGCGTTTGTTTATTTTACTCGAGTTAGTATAGTTGGCTTTTGACCTTAGCGGTCTACGAAATTGTAGCTTCGAAAGCGCTTCATTTCTTCCCATTTGGTTCTTTTTTCTCCCTTTTGGCGAATTCTGATCCTGCTCGGAATATTTTATTTCCGTTTTGTCGTTTCAACGTGTGCTGTGCAAAACTTGTTGCGTTCTCGGAATAAGCAGATTCGAAATTTTTATCCGAGCGAGTTTGCGGGGAACTGACTTAATTTCGCTTATTTTTCATCTCCACTGCGCTAGGGGTTTTAGCTTATTTTTTGTCCCTACATGTGTTAGGAGTATACGAGAAAGTTTAGGGGAGGCCACTCCCGCTGGTTACTTTCTCGTATACGAAGTATACAAAGAGAAAGTATTGTAATCGTCAAAAAATTCGAACTCGAGATTTTGACGAATCTCGACGTTTTATACCTCCCCGAGTCCGAAAAACACAATTTTGGAATTATGTCTGTCTGTGTGTCTGTGAACACGATAACTCGAAAACTATTAGAGATACAGGGATGAAATTTGGTATGTGGTCTTTAAACATAATCTGTAGGTTTCTGTCAAATTTTGCACAAAATCCGTCAACGGGAAGTCTGTCTGTCTGTATGTCCGAAGTCATGCGAACGCTATAACTCAAAACCTTGAATAGCTAGATGGATAAAATTTGGTACACTGTTTTATCGTCATGAATGTAGGTCCGTATAAAATTATGGGCCAAATCCGTCAACGGGCTGACTGTCTGTCGGTCTGCACTTGTTCAACTCCATGCGCATGCGTAAATGCCTGTGCAAAGAAGGGATACTCCGAAAACTTGGCAGTTTGGCAAAAACCAATTCTGGCGGCGAGATTTTGTAAGGAAGCAAACATTTGGGGCGTCTCGTTTTACTTGCGTATTGGAAGCAATCTCTGCGCATGCGCAAGCTATTAAGCGAGCAAGCTATTCTCCTGTTTTCTTCTCCGCACGCGGAACTTGCATTGCTAGAATTTGATAAAAAAAATAAATATTGCGAAGTTTTAATACATACGTATCTTTTTGATTATTATTCTTCACCTCAATATTTTACTATCACTATAATCAACAATGAAAAACCTTCTGACAGTCATTGCATTCTGGGTTACAGTTGGTTCGAACTTTTTATCAACGCAGGGGGAAGGGAAATGACAAATATTTGAAAAGTATACGAGAAAGTTTAGGGGAGGCCACTCCCGCTGGTTTCACATCTGATATGAACTTAAGACCGAAAGTTGCTAGTAGATGTGAAAAAAATTTCAGAATTATTCGTTATTGGTTGCGAAAAGTCGTGTATCTCCTTCCTCTTTAAAATTTTCAAAAAATTGAGACAGGTGGTGTTGTTTGTTAAGAGACGAAATATTGAACTTTACCTCAAACCAGTAGCGAATCCAGGATTCGGGTCTGGGGGGGGGGCGGAGGTCATAAAAATTTTGTATCGTAGTGACGAATGTCAAACTTATGGCTTATATAAACCAAAACACTTTAACTTTACAGGCTTTCCTCTTCTGACAATAAGAATAATAAAGAACACTACAATATTTTCGATAATTTAATAAAAAATACAATGAAATAACTAGCCAAAAAATGTTTTCGACCGCGCCAACGCTACAAGTGCAAGTGGAATGACTAGAAAAGTGTAAAATTTTCGAGCCTGTCAAGTCAGAAAGCAATGTTGTCACCATTTTATTACTATTTTAAAAAAAATGAAAATTAAGATCAAACAGTTGTAGTTATTTTAAATTAAATCAAGATTTTTGCCCTCGCGCTGGGGGGGGGGGGCCGCAGCCCGATAGCCCCTCCCCTAGATTCGCCACTGCCTCAAACATACAGATACTTCCCAGATGATATATTTTACTTGAAACAATCACAAATAACGATCTTCGATAAGTTGTTTTCTTGCATGTTAATTGAAAAATTGGTACGAAATATTTCCGGTTTATATAATAAATCAGATGTGCAATAGAATATGACAATATAATTCTCGTTGTAATATTCAGAACAGGCTGGTTTTGACGTACACTCAATACTCTCTCAAGGTTTCAGTAATGCAAATGTCAGCGATTACAGATTCTAATCGCAGTTGAAGCATAACTGAAAGATGGGTTCGAAGTTTTTGAATTTGTAATTAATTCACGCATCAGTTATTTCGACGGACAGTTTCATCCAGAAATTAATATTTTATCTTTTGAATTTTACAGGAAAACTTTTGACTTAGAACTTCCCTGCAGTGTTGGGAGAGGTTGTTCTTGTTTGTGCAATTTGCCAATGCTCCATGTTTGTCAAACTTATTTTTGTAGAACGTCTTTATGCTCCAACGAATCATTATTTTCATAAGTTTTTGTCAGCATCAAACGTTCTTGAAACACTCTCATTGTTTCTTGCTTTCTTATTTTTAAGATTTATGGGATTTTACTCACATATCTAACTTGATTTTCTACATTTAATTAAATAATATTTCCGCTATTGCATCTAGTTTTACTCTTGATGTCAGTGGCGTCGAGTTGGGGCAAAAGCGGGGGTTAAAATATTTATAGACATCTAAAATTACCTGGGAGTATAGGGGGTTGACAACAAAATTTAAAAATTTGTTATAAAATTAGCTAGCTTTCCAGGACACCATTGCTCTTTTATAATTCCTAGTTTGAGGCAGCTAAATTGAAATGAAAATTTAATTTTTCCCGGAAAAAGTGGAGGGGGGGGGGCTACCGCCCCTCGCCGCCACTAGTTGATATGGCTAATTTAGTCCTCGACCTAACTCCAGCATAAAAACTCACAAAACTCAGGAATACATGAATGAAATTTGTTATGTTGTTTTCATACCAAAATTGTACATTTGTATCACATTTTGGATGAAATCGTTTAACAAGAAGTCTGTTCGTCCGTCCCTGAACATGTGAACACGATAACTCAAAAACGCACTGAACTAGTTGGATGAAATTTGGAATGCGGATTTACGCCCACAATTGTAGATTATTATAAAATTTCAGACCAAATCGCCGATGTGTTGACTACATGTCAGTCTATCTATTCGTGTGTAGAAGAAAGTGATTACTCAAAAGCGCGAAGAGCTAGTGAGATAACTGTTAGAAAGTGGCCTTTACGCCAGAACTGTAGATCTGAGTGAAATTTTGGACCAAATACATTAATGAGTAGACTTATATGTCTGTTTGTGTATCCTTGTGTAGATGAACTCGATAATTCTAAAATGCACTTACGTAGATAAATGAAATTTGGTATGTGGTCTCGACAATAAAATTGTAGGGCCTCTTCCTAACGCTGAACCTAATTGATCAACAGAAAGAGGTGTTATTTTGAAATGCATACTCAATTCTCTTCACTATAGAAACAATTGTCAGCACAAAATACATCTTGTTGTAGAAATGAAATATATGAGAGAATTGAAGAGACACACCCTACTGGTTTAGATTTGTAACATGACTAATAGGAATTTATTCATCTGCCCGTGCGACACGCTAGCATGGAATTATAGTTATACCTCGGTTTTCGTGATAATCCGTCCGAAAACAATCCGAAACCGAAGAAAACAGAGGCACTTCTTTCCATATGAATCAATCCAAACCGAATTAATTCATTCTAGACATTCCAAAATACATGTCAAAAATGCATTTATAGAGGATAAATATAGTGTTTATTACTAAAAACCATAAGAAATTAATATAAAATGAATATAAAATACTAATGTAAAGAATATATGAACATTTAATATGACATTTACATCTTTATACAGTTCCCGAAGACTCTTCTTGGCATAGGGAAGACGACGAGGGTCACTTCCCACAGAGGTGTTTTGGCACTTGGACCAGCTTCCAAGTCAGTTGACCTATATCGCATACGAAAGCTGTCCATGTAGGGTTTGTGGCGGAATTGGTTTTCGAACCTGGAACCCTCTATTTCGGAATTCGACACCTTATAACCGGGCCAAAATGGTCGCCTTGGCAGTAGGAAAGGTAATTTAGATTATATTTATTGATGTTAATTGAGAATATTTGATTATATCGCATATATGCACTATTGTTTTGGCAAATTTTAAAAGTGACTTTCTTATGTGAAAGGTACAACTAAGTTGAGGAAAAAACAATTCCAATTTTTTAAAGTTTACTCGAAATCTGATACGATTTTTTAGGAAAATTCTTATTGCAAGCATGGACATCGATATACCGTTGCAAAAATATCTGCAATAATATCAAGAAATAAAAATCTTTTATTAGATGACTAATTTACAATATCTATATTAAGAAAGTTTTATCCCCTGACCAACATTCCCATTACTTTTTCCATCAATAAATTTCATTGATTTTTGCATCAGAACATGCTAAGGACACAATGGAAAGGAAAAAGAGGGGCAACATTCCAAGAAACTTTTCCATGACTCTTCTCCAGTTGTATGCGTTTCTTTCCCGCTGCCCCTTTCTACAGAGAGATGCATACTACATACACATACAGATGCAGGCTTAAGGGATTTCCCACAGTTGGTTTCCAGTTTCTGCCATCTTCTTCGAAAGAAGATGATACAAAATAATTCCTTTTTATTTCGCTTCGACATCATTTTGGCGTTTCTCCGAAGAACGAGATATTACGTTTTTTCGTTCGAGGAAGAAGGGTTCTTAAAATTTTAGGATCTTTGCTGACAGCAGTGTTCAATATTTTAGTTTTTGTGTCTATTCATTGTTTTGCTTTTAATAATAAATATGCCAAGAAAGTAGATACGGGTAGATTGAAAGAATGGTTGATTTATTTGTTTTGTGTAGGATATGTAGAGTGGAATGTAACTTTTCAATAAAATATGGAGGAATTTTAAAATATTCAAGTGTAACCAATGAGATTCTTTTTCAAATTTTTTTTATTATGTTTCTATTTTCTTTTGTTTCTGCTTTAAACCGCATTGAAGAACCTAAACATGCTATTGAAAATTTAGTTTCTGCTTTACAGATTAATTTGCAATGGTACAACTTTACAATTGCTGAAAAAAATCATTTATTCCATACAAATTCATAACTATATTTAAAATAAACTATGTTTATTTTATTAAAAAAAGCATCAATCTCGCGTCGTAAATAGATGATGTTTTTTCATCAAAAGATTGAAAGACATTTGTGATTCAAGATTCTAGGCTTCATAATGCAATATGTGTAACACTCAAATACAAGTGGATTATGTTGATGTAATTTAAAACCAAGTTTCTACATAGTTAGGAAATGTATTTATTTTATAAACGTTCCTTTGAAAAATTATTAATTAACATTTTGTAGAGTGCTGTTTGTGTTTTTCTTTTTATCCACTGACAAATCTTGTAAACTGCCGACAAATATATAAGGCTTAACTGGATGGATGATACAACACGAAGAAGTTGTAACCTTATGGTTTGCTCAGCTTGCCTGAAAAATGGTCCTTGCGCAAATGAAATCCCCATTAAACCCCTTTTAAATAAATTCAACCCCAATAAAAAGCCCATTAAATTAAATAATTGTTTATTTAGTGGTCATTGTTTCAATTAAAAATAATTCAACCAATGAAGCGGTGGATGATAAATTTAGCTCTTCTAATGAATCATTTAACACATAAACGCAATGTCGAAACTTGGTGATGAATATGGAATTTCATAGGATTAAACTACTGAGTGTTAACACGAGAATGAAAGGAAAAATATTTTAATTTAGATTTTTCACTTTCAAAATCAGGATCATCTTATCCAATGGGCTAACTGGACTGTAGCCCAGGGTCGCCATTGACCTAAAGGTGCCTTCGGATTTACAATATTGATTTTATTTTAATTTTAAACGAAAAAGATTTTAAAAACGCGCGAAAAAGTGCCAAATTTCCAACTGGCTTTATTCAGAGAAACTAGGGAGTATTTTTTTCCTTCTCAATTTTTTTTATGAGGTATGTATTTTCTTCGGACGGTAGGCTTTTAAATTCCTTCTGATGGAGCGCCAAATAATGCCAGCCGAGGGTACCAACATTTGTGAAGACGGCCCTGGTCAAAATGCAAAGGAAAATGGTCTGTCGTATCAGTATTATCAGAATTATTCAAAAAATCCTACTTTTTACGTATCAGTAAATATTTCATCTAAAAAAGCATGAACTGAATTCAATTTTACAAAAGGTTAGTTTCTGAATAACCCGTTTTCCCAACTTTCATTAGGCATAAAATATGGTCATCTATATACAACTAATAATGTGCCTAATAAGAGTAGTAATATAATGTACTATTTACGACACTCTGTCTTTAATTAACAATAAATAATTAACTATTTATTTTTTTCCGATTTTTAATAATTTTTAATTAATAAATTTATTTTTGGATTGTGTAAAATCCGTCCCTTGTCAGGCTAACATATCGGGTTGCAGTCGGGGTCTTACGGCGTCCCGGATTGAAACTAAAAAAATAAAAATAATAATATCTATTTTTTTCTTCTTTATTAGTTCAAAGGTCTGAATGTAATTGGTGGCATATTCCCAACTCGGTATTTGGCGATAAAATATTCATGTATTTGGCGATCTCTTTCCATCAACGCAGAAACGTCCATCAAAACTCTATCATCAATCGCTGTCTTCTTATGAATACCAAATGAGCAATACACCCATTAGCCAGCCCTCCCCCACCTTAAAGGAACGTGAGAATTACGAACGCCGGAAAGTTGCTAATACTCCCCTCCCCCCCAAAAAACCCCTTACACTAAGCCTTGAAAAAAAAGCATATTTTAAGTTTATACTCTGTTAAAACTTTAAAGTAAAACGGGACACCTCGCTAGAGAAGCGGGGTATTAAATTATTAACGACAAATTCTACCCGTGTCTGTTGTGTCACGTTTCCGTGTGAAAGCCTTGATAAGACCCAAGCAAAATATTCAAGTGGTTGTTCTCCTGAATCATCGGCATGTCAAATTAAGGACTTTGCCGCCTTTCTTGTTTAAGCGAACGTGCCGCTTTTAGGAGACTCGACGATTTGATTTAATCCATGGAATTTTAATTTAATAAAGTGCGCCATAGAACTGGGGAGAGGAAAAAACTAAGGCGTGGGTTTCAGCCCATTAAGGTGATTATGAGAAAGCCCACGAGGTTTTGGTTGTGTGTGGTTAGGAAGATGTAGAAATGTGTAGTAATTGAAAGTAATGTAAATAAGGGAAGGTTTCCGTCAAAGAATAATTTAAGGCACGCGAGAAGATGAAGTGCGTTTAAAAAGATGATGATTTATTTAAGATGTCTCTGGTAGTAGGCGATAATTTTGTGAGAAATATGTTTGAAGTAAGCTTATTTTATTTGTATGCCTAGGATTGAATGGTGCTAGCCGATTCGTCGGGCCTCGAGGGAAAATCCGCTACCACAGCGGATGTTTTATTATTTAAATTCTAACCGCCTTATCCGCCGAGAATATAATTTCATTTGAATCTCATATGCACGATTTCATATTCATGATTACCTTAACAAGATAATTTTAAACTTTAAATTGTGATAGACATTTGACTCATGCTCTTTCGTTAGTCGTGTACCTCTTTTGTTCGTTATTTTTTGCTGCAGTTGAAGATTGAATCCACTTGCTATTGAGAATATGACCACATTTGGTATTTTTTAAGATCTATGTATTATCATCGGCTGGGAAAAATAAAAGTGCTTTTACTTTCGTTATGTAATTAGTTAATGACGGACCATCCGGCGCTGCTTTTTTTATATTTTATTTTACATCACACAAACACCTCACAATACACTTTTTACAGTATTTACAGTGCACGGAATACTTCTTATCTTTTTTAATACTTAATTTGTGGGTTTCAATTGAGAGTTCCTTTACCCACGTCATTTATGAATTACAGGTAACTCATTTCTGCCAAGTACACGAGCGTCACTTACCGGTTAGGCACATGCGCAACATCCCATTCCACTTTGCAAGAGGCACGCATGCGCCAACAAAAAGTTTCTTTATACAGTAGAACCCCGTTAATCCGAAGTAATTGGGACCGGTGCCTGTTCGGATTACAAAAATTTCGGATTACCCGAAATTCCGATAAAAATAGAAAAGAAAAAGATGTGTGCTAAAAAAATGTAAGCTATACGTACTCAGTACTACTATCTCTTGAATTCTTTTATTCAAAAGCAATAGAAAGAGAATATGTTTTCCCTTTTCATTAGAATAATGGATGTATGTGCTCCTGTATGAAGTGACCTTATCTTACGGCGAATTGCATTAGTTTCTTCGATGTGTACAAAATTATGCACGCTGAAAAAGTACCTTTTTGTTTTCAGTATGTATATTTAAATATTTTCAGGTTATCTTTTCAATTACATATGATTTTCGAAAGTAAAATCGGTTCGGATTAACCGTAATTTCGGATTAGCGGGGTTCTACTGTATATAGTGAGAAAGCGGAGAAATCGTCGAACAACAGTCGCGGATAAAATATTAGGATCTTGGAAAGAAAAAAAACGCCATACAGCTAATATATACATGGATTTAAATATTAGCTAACTAAAAATATTGAAATCAAATGCAAAATATGCATTTGATTTCAAAATCAAAATGGCGGAGCACATTTTACGTCTAGCATAGTATTTTTCGACCCCGCATTGTGTTTAACTTTAAAAAAAATGATATAAACGCAGTAATGTTTTGAATTCCATGGCACCCCCTTAAACTGGAGCCCGGGGCATCTATACCCCCCTTAACTCCCGATCACTATGCAACTCATCTCACGACAGGGCCGCCGAGAGTCGAGCCGGGCCCTGGAGCATGCACCCCCAATGATACGTCCCCCCTCATAAAAAAGAAATGAATTATAAGAGCGAATGTAAAAATATAGTTCAACTCATACTTGGTCCCACTTTCCATAGATTAAAATAATACTCTCTCAAAAATTAGAAGGAAAAAAATTATATATATATAACGTATCCGTGGTTGTAGTCGTTGAAAATAAACTCAGGCCGAGTAATTAACTAATTTCTTATTTTATTATCAGTAGGAAAGTGGTGGATATACAGCCATCTCTGTTTAGGTTACAAGCGAAAGTGCACAGAAAAATCCCTGTATTCTCTCGGATAAGGGACTAACACGTGATCAAAGTGAAGGGAATATTGTGTATTTTTAATAAGTAACGTAGGCGTTTCAGGGAAAAAATCTGGTGCGAAAGAGACGCCGTCATGATGTTCTGTCGGCACGTGAAAGCGATTAAATATTCTTTTAGTAATAAATATGCCAAACGCGAGATTTAATATACCTCCAGCGCAGGAAATAAAACGAAACTGGAGTTTTAGAAAAGTGATTTTGGAATACATTAAGATTTTAAAATATATAATATTAGAATTTGGAATAAAATTAAGTGAGATTATTACATATATATATATATTTCCTTATCTCGGCCCAGGGGATCCCCCTCCGGGCAAGAGCCCCGGGGGTTTTGTCCCTTCTGCCCCTGGGGGACCGTCTCATGAAAATTGTATGTGCACCTATATGATAGCGAATTTGTATTTATATGAGAACTACTAAAAGATTAGAATCTGGCAGTGGGAAAGCGACGAGGCAGCAAAAGGCAGGGGTGGGGGCGGTATAGAAGCTCCAGGCGCCATTCTTGAGGGGTGCCTCTAAGACAAAATATTGTTCCGTTTGTTTAGCTTTTTAAAGCTTAAGGTATGTGACAACCCTAAATTCCTCGTTTTGCTGAAATTTTTCGAAATTTGTTTTATTTGTTCATTTTATAGGCCATGCATTTAGGTAACTAAAAATGCTAATTTTGTTTCTACTATAATTACAAGTAAAGTTATAGCATAAATAGTAAACCGGAAGTGACAATTCTGATACCGGAAGTGGCAATTTAAAGAGCCTTAAAAATACGAATAATAAGTTTGAACAACTATTTTGTTAATTCTCAAGCAATATATTGTTAAAAATATTGATTTAAGCTTCCATTTCTTATTTTTATTGGATTTTGGCGACACTTTTTTTCAAAAAATACAAAACAGCAGTAATTACAACAGTAAAAATTATTTTTTGGCGCTCAAATTGCAGTTTTATAATTTAATTCCATTAATTTTGAACTGTTACATGTTCTAAAGTGTTTTGAAATATAAATTTATCCATTGATGTTTAAAAATTACATGGAAATTGACAAAAAGCTAATTCAGATATCAAGACGTCACTCACTACTTACTACACAAAATTATTAAAAAAAAACAAACTAAAAAGCTAAAAGAACCCAAAAGTCGTTTAAAATTACGTAAAAGAGGGTTTGACTTGTTAATATGGCGAGTTTTAAGATTCTAAGGTGAGTACAAAATTTTTTGTACTGTATGAAAATCTTTAGAAGGATTTTCTGAGAAATTGTGTTTTTCGATATTTTTCTTCGTGGCAAACATCATTTTACAAAATGTTTTTAAGATATTAAAATGAAATTTGGCCAAAATGTTTTATTTTTTTCTAGCTATATTTTGAACTAAGATCTAAGCTCTCTGCCTATATTTATTTTAATGAATTTTTAGTGAAAAAAAATCGAGTTTGTTCACAAAGTTTGGAATATCTCCAAAACATATAGAGATATTAAAAATCTTTTAGTTCATAACATAGATAAGCATGTTAGCTATATACTGTGCAAAGCTTGATGAAATATATTCAATAGAACTTATTATAGGAGGTTTGACCTAAGTAAAAATTTTCACTAAAATTTTGCTAAAAATTACCTATATTTTGAAAGTCAATGAAATTTCCAATGAAATTGCATTGGAATTCTTAGTTTTATAACTCATTTAAATTAAAAACATGAATGTTTCATCAAAATTTAAAAAAATTTTTAAAAAAAGTGCTCCGAAGTTTACGATGAAGGGTAGGAAAAAATCTCTCTTATGCACATTTGACGGGCCACTGGAATCGAATCAGCATTCTTTAAATGCTGAACTGACATATTGTGTTCAACTGACTTAACATGATAAGCTTATTTCAAAAGGATCCACTGAACGAATTCTAAAATTTTGCACCTACAATGAATTTTCCTTACGGAAATTTTAAAGCAAAATGGAAAAGTATTTAAACAGAAACCTGTTTAAATACTGTGTTCTGTTACAAAAAAATCATAGCTGCAAAGAATAAAAAATTAATAATGCACTGTTTGAAACAGCTGTTCAGGCAAATTACATGAAAATAATAATTGGCCGGCAAACAGAAGAAGTAAAACGTGGGTACTTTACGTACGGATTTTGGTGTGAGCTTCATAAGATTTACTTGCGCCCTCTTTCGGCGTAAAAATGAAATAAATTTACAGTAGTTATTGAAATAAAATAAATTTGTAGAAGAAAAAAATATTTTTTTTCACCATTCATAAACCGATCTATAACCATTCATAAACTGATTAACAGTAGTACAGAATATGGAATTTTATTTATTTCTTGAATTTCAATTTATCAGAATTTTTTTAAGTCCGAATGCAATACTTTAATTTTCTGAAGAAATCATTTTCAAATAGTTCATGCACACAATATACAACTGGGTTATTGCATATTAATATCATTAATTTATGCAGCCAAATTAAACTAAAAGCTGAATAAATTTCATTCCAACATTAAGAGCTACATAATAATTTTTTATTTATCCGTAAATAAATTTGGAGTCCTTCAGCAATCTGAAAGTAACTAGCTATTCATTAATTTCCTGAAATTTCTTTTGAGTGTCAACTCCACTTTTTCACAACAGTCAAATGCCATAACTTGTAAATCATTATACAGTAAAGCACGGTTTATACATTTCTCATTTATGCGTCATTTCATCACAGTCCCGATTCATATGTAACCATTGCAATGATAAAACATTTCGTTTATACAACTCAAAGCTTCGGTTATACGTCGCGTTTCCCTTTTCTAAAATGTGCAGATTTTCTGCCTCACTCATTAGTTCTCCGTTCGTATTAAGGGGGACACTTTTCCTAGAAATCAGGGAGGATAACATCCTTTTCGTTTCATCACAGTCCCGATTCATTCGTAACCATTGCAATGATATAATACTTCGTTTATACGACTCAAAGCTTCGGTTATACGTCGCGTTTCCCTTTTCTAAAATGTGCAGATTTTCTGCCTCACTCATTAGTTCTCCGTTCGTATTAAAAGTTGTATGACATTTGCGTACATTTACGTTTCCGTACAACTCATTAAGGCGCAATGAATCTTCTGTAGGTCATCCCACAAGGTTAGTGTTATAGGTTGCAAAATTCTATCTCTTAGCAAGTATGTTTGGCAGGCGGACCAGAAAAGTTTCTCTGGACTTCATAAGAGATGGAAATGTTTAAAAGCCTCTTAAGTATTCCTGAGAAGAACTTATATAATTATTTAACATATTATTATGAAATACGATCGGACGTCTAAAGGTATAAATTCTTAATTTATATAGTTTTCTCCTAAATTTTTATGAAAATAAAAGGAGAAAAACTAAATCATTTAAAATCGTAAGTAGATGTGATAAAGATTAAACAAAAAATGAAAGTTTCACTATTTTCATAAAAAAATATGCTTTTTTTTAATATAGTTATTTATATTTTATATAATATTATATTGGCAGCCCACTTTGGATGAACCATCATTTTTAATACTTATCTCATTTCGTCTATAAATTAACTAGAATTGTAGCTCGCTCAAGCTTCGGTATGCAGTCGCGTTTGCTTTTTCAAATGTGCAGATTTTCTGCCTCACTCATTATTTCTCCGTTCTTATTAAGGGGACGCTTTCCTAGAAATCAGGGACTATCAGCACCTTTTGTTTTATCTGTCAGATTCATTTCGTACCTTGCAATGATAAAATTCACTTCGTTTTACGACTCAAAGCTTCAGTTATACATCCGTTTCCCTTTTCTAAAATGTGCAGTTTTCTGCCTCACTCAGTTATTTCTCCGTTCGTATTAAAGGACACTTTTCCTAGAGAATCGGGAGGATAACATCCTTTTCACGTTTTTATCACGGTCCAGATTCATTCGAACCACGTTGCAATGATAACTTCGTTTATTACGACTCAAAGCTTCGGTTATACGTCGCGTTTCCTCTTTTTAAATGCGGTTATTCTGCCTCGACTGCGTATTTCTCACGTTCTATTAAAGGGACACTTTTCCTAGAAATCGGGGGAGGATAAATCTTTCGTTTCATCACAGTCCCGATTCATTCATAACCATTGCAATGATAAAATACTTCGTTATGAGCTTCAAAGCTTCGGTTATACGTCGCGTTTCCCTTTTCTAAAATGTGCGATTTTTCTGCCTCACTCATTATTTCTCCGTTCGTATTAGGGAGGACACTTTTCCTAGAAATCAGGGAGGATAACATCCTTTTCGTTTATCACAGTCGATTCATTCGTAACCATTGCAATGATAAATACTTCCGTTTATACGACTCAAAGCTTCGTTATACGTCGCGTTTCCTTTTCTAAATATTTGCAGATTTTCTGCCTCACTCATTATTTCTCCGTTCGTATTAGGGACACTTTTCTAAATCAGGAGGATATAATCCTTTTCTGTTTTTATCACCGAGTCCGATTCATTCTGTAACCGCATTGACAATGATAAAATACTTCACGTTATACGACTCCAAACTTCGGTTATACGTCGGTTTCCACTACTAAATGTGCAGATTTTCTCTCTCCTTCATTATTTCTCGGTGTATTATTGGGGACACTTTTCTGAAATCAGGGAGGATAACATCCTTTTTTGTTTCATCACAGTCCTGATTCATTCCATAACCAATGCAATGATAAATGCTGTCTTTTATACTTGACTCAAAGCTTCGGTTATCATCGTTGCGTTTCCCTTTCTAAAATATTTTACAATTTTCTGCCTCCGTCATTTTCTCGTTTCACTACGAAGAGGCTTTTCTCCAAATCAGGGAGATAACATCCTTTTTGTTTCATCACAGTACTATTCATTCGTATTACTTGCAATGCATCACTTCGTTTATACGATCAAGCTTCAGTTCTACGTCGCTTTCCCTTTTCTAAAATGTTGCGATTTTTGCCTCATAGTATATTCTCCGTTCGTATTAGGGGACACTTTTCCTGAGAAATCAGAAGGAGGATAACATCATTTTTGTTCATCACGATCCAGTTTTATTCATGCGTACCATTACAATGATAAAATCTTCGTTTCGACCTCAAAGCTTCAGTTCGTCGCGTTTCCTTTTTCTAAAAATGTGCAGATTTTCTCCTCCTCTGCATATATTCTCTTCACGTTCATTAAAGGGACACTTTTCCTAAATCAGGGAGGATAACATCCTTTTGTTTTCATCACAGTCTGATTCATTTCGTAACCATTACCGTATTAAATCTTCGTTTATACGACTCAAAGCTTCAGTTTATACGTCGCGTTTCCTTTTCTAAATGTTAAGATTTTCGCCTCACTCATTATTTCTCGTTCGTATTAAGGAGGACACTTTCCTAGAAATGGAGGGATAACATCATTTTGTTTCATCACAGTCCCGATTCATTCGTAACCATTGCAATGATAAAATACTTCTAGTTTATACGACTCAAGAAACTTCAGTTGCCATTCGCGTTTCCCTTTTCTAAAAATGTGCAAGATTTTCTGCTCACTCATTATTCTCGTTCGTATTAAGGGGACACTTTTCCTAGAAATCAGGAGGATAACATCATTTTTTATTCATCTGCAGTCCGATTCATTCGTAACCATTACAGTAAAATACTTCGTTTATACGACTCAAAGCTTCGGTTATACGTCGCGTTTCCCTTTTCTAAAATGTGCAGATTTTCTGCCTCACTCATTAGTTCTCCGTTCGTATTAAGGGGGTCACTTTTCCTAGATATCAGAGAGGATAACATCCTTTCCGCCCTGCCATTTCCAAATAAAGGCCTACTACCTACAGGCGCGTAAACCGTATAAAATAAGAAATGCATAGTTAGTACCCAAGATACGTGATGAAAGTTAAATTTTTCTCACTTTATCGATAAATGTATAATTTTAAAATTTAAATATTGTTTTCATGCGATGTAATAATATACTATCACTATCTTAAAAAACTTAAAAATTATTACTTTTAAATGAATTTGCATTGGTAGCATTAAATTTGTAATAGTCAAAGTTGTTTATTAAAATTTCGATTGCACGTCTTTTCATTTATACGTCGTTTTACGTCATTCCCTTGAAAGACTTGCAAACGGTGCTTTATTGTATTTCTATTTTACATAAAACACAGTCAGAATGGGTTTTTGTATTTAAGCGAGCAAAGTCTTGTCGTTGTGACTCCTTAACACAGTTATGGCAGTTCAAATTAAGAAGTGAGCTTCCCATAATAGATATCTTGGAAGGTTCCATTTCTGTCCAGGGGCGCCTCGTGAACTCAGAAACAAGGAGGGCTGCCAAAAAAAAAAAAATCAAGAGAATACAATTTTAAAAACTACTTTATCTCCAAGTAGGCCAAATTTTTAAATTCCAAAACCAGATGCGAAATTTCCTGCATTTCAAACAAAGTCAATAACCAGCATATGACATTTTCTATTAGTTTTACAAACAAAAATTAAAGTGAATGTTGATGTGACGATTCCTCTGACGAAATAAATAAATAAATAAGTAATCGGAGCTCCACATATACACTTCCCTCCTTGCCCAGTTCACTCGATAACACTCTTTCAAAAATGAATATTAAATAACTCGTATACAGAAAATTTATTTTTAAGCTAAAACATATTAAATACATTTTTTACTGAAATACTCTAAAAATTTGAATGTTTTAGAATAGTATTATTTGCTTGAATTTGTCGTCGCAACGCGAACCGAAAGCGAAACTTATAAACAGCCAATGAGATTGCAACTTATGTGAGAGTGAGGAAAAATATAATAAAAGGAGTATCTTTTTTTCGTTCAGTTGGCTCGGTGCCAGTCAGAGCTGTGATGACTTTTAGCCCATAGCCCGTCTAAGCTAAAGTTAGGAAAGAGTTGCTTTTTCACTTCAGATTTTCTGCTCAGTGAACGGATTTCGGTGGGCAGATTATTTTACAGCTCAGATCTGCGTCTCTCTTCCTTTGGATTCATTTTATGCCTTTTTTCAATTTTTTATTGCTTTTTTTGGATTTTCGTAAGTTATTGAACTCTGAGAGTGGAAAAGTAAGCAAATAAGATTCAAAACGAAAAATACAAGTTTAAAAAATAATTTCAGGGGGTGTTGCAACTCTGCAGCCCTAATGGACGAGCCGCCTGCCAATCCGAATTTAATTCTATTAGAATAATTCTGTTCTGCGTATCCAACAGTTTCCTTCCCTTCTCACTGTAGATTTAAATTATATTACACATGAGGTTCACTAGGAGGATTTCAAGATTGTAACTTTGGCGAACGAAATATAGCGTGAAAGTGGATATCTTAATTTCTGGACACTGCAATTCATGCTTTCCTAAATAAATTAGTATTAGCAAAGAATATATGCTTTCGATCAAGGGTCCGCTCCAAAATATCGTAGTATCGAATCTTGATTTTCTTTCAAATAACATAAAGCACCTTTCCAATCTCTGTATATAATTCTCTTGGCGACAGAAAAGGGTCGAATTTCTTAATTGCCGTTTGGCAACAGCCCGCGAGTTTGGTTTGTTTACATCGGCGGAAAGTCTGAGACAACGATTTTTTTTTTTGAGTTAAATAGTTTGAACAAAATAAGTTTAAGTCTTGCAGTTTCGATTAGGCAAATGAATAAATGTCTCCTTAATATGTCCTTGTTAGTTAAAAGTTTGAGGAATGGGCCATTTCATCTTTCGATTACTCACATTTTCTGAGTTTTAAAAAACATAGGTACAACTTTTTTCTCTGAGTAGTAACTTTTCTTGATTAAATTGTAACTGGAGTGAGTCTGTATACGTATGAGGAAGATTTCTGAGAAAAATAACATGAGTAAACTTAGGATCTTATCAATTTTAAAAAGCTGAAAATATATAATTATTATGGTTTCAATTTTGAATAGTTAATATGAACATGTTTTAAGCCACTTTTCACTTTAAATGGTCATTTTTTAGGTAAAATGTTGTAAAATGGGTTATATCATCTCTTGATAACTAAAATTTTCTGAGGTGTAACACATAAATAACTGCCCAGAGAGAAAAGTTACATCTCTCTTGGATAAATAATATTTGGAGTGAGTGTGAATACATGTGCGGAAGCTTTTCTCGGCAACATTTCATTGAAAATAGGGCGTGTACAAAATTGTAGTGGAATGAAGTTATAGCTAGCATAACTGCATGGCGAGCGAGCGAAGCAAGCTGGGATCACGTAGTGATCCCAAAAGAATCGCAACTGATTCTTGGGGGTTGGGGAGCGGAACAAGCAGGGGGTGTAACCCCTACTACTTTTTATTTTTCTTGTGTTTTTAATTTTGATAATGAAAAACCCTCTCATTTATTATTCCTCGATTCAAATAAATTACTGTAAAATTCGAAGAATCCGCATTTTCTTTTCCCATTTCAATTAGCTTCCGTATTCATGCCGTATGTTATAAAAATGCATTATCTGACAAAAAAGGGAAGGAATAAAACTCCAGATTAATTTTTCATGTACTTAGATACGTAATTTATTTCTGAGCCAGATATTATTGAAAAATTTTTCATTTCAATTTGGATTTAAAAAATCACTTACGGAATTGAAATATTTCACTACTTCACTTTTTATATTCCTTTAGAATAGACAGTGGTAAAAGTAGAATATCTCAAATAATTTCGTTCATACAAAATCAAAATTCGGAGAACCAATATTTTCTCTTTCATTTTCAATCTGGATTCTCTATTCATAACTTAATTTATAACGAAATAAATTATCTACAAAAACATGGAACTAGTGGAGAAGAATCAAAATACAACCAATCAAAATTAAACAAATTTATTTTTAGTGTACCTAGAACATATATTTGGAATAGACAACATTTCCTATTTTATCTGCAGCCACAGAAAATCTCATTTTAGCCTAATGACACAAATATGAACAGGTTCTATATATTTTTGAAAGAGGTCTATTCAGAAGGAGATAAAAGACTGAAAGAGAGTCAATATTGTCAACCATAAGAGTTTTCGGAAAAAATCTGGTGAGAACGGTTTTTCACCATTGAGGAGTTCTGAAGCGGTACTAATTCAACTCGGATGCTTCTTTTCTCAGTTTAAATGAAAAAAAAAAGGTTTTTCTAATTCTAAGATTCCGCAGTTTTTATCTTGCAGATAATTTTTTTGTCGCTATTGAAGATGAGTGCGAAGCGGAGCAAAAATTGCTAAACAAACACCATTTCTTCATGCATAATATCGATCCTGTTTGTTTGATATTCGAAATGAATATATTGGGTGACGATATAAATATTAAAATGTATAGAAAAGGTAACATTTTCCCTCCTGACAGCTAAGCGAAAAGGTTTATTTTTGTAAAATCCGTGCAGTTTTTGTAATGATAGTTGGAAAATTGAAGTATTAAAAAAAGTATGTTTTTCTTTCTTTAAAGATGGAATTAACATCAAAATTTTTACGCAATTCGGAATTGCATCCAAATAAGTTTACATGCATGGAAAGTATCTGAAATCTCAATTAACCAAAGTTGCATGGTATCAGAATCTTTTTGATTTTCTTTCAAAGTTAAAATTAATACATTTTGTACGTACAAACAAGAGTTGATGGTAATTGAAATCGGTTAGTCTCATAGAAATTTAAATTGGTTATTCTAAAGAATATCGACGAGATGTTATGATATTCATATTTCTTTTAACACTGAAGTTCGTAAATTATGGAGTTGTATTTCGAAATAGATTTGTACAAGTGGATTTCGGCTAATAAAGATTTAACCAGTCAGTGATGCTGTGTAATTTTTAACTTAAATATAAAAGGTGTCCGATTTCCTTCGTTTTAATTTCTTAAATATTAATCCTAGAGATATATGCTAAAAAAGGTGCAGAATTTTATCAAATCGATTAAATAGTGCAGAAAATTATTCTTTTAGAAATACAAAATATAAATTTTATACAGTATACATTTGTGTACAAAACTTGCAGAAAGTACAGTAATCTCAGACACTTATTATGTGATGTGTAAGATTTCAGCATCATACCAAAAAAAGTTCTAGAGTCATGCTTAATCAAAAGTGTTGAGAGATTAATCAGAATTTAAATTGCCGGCTATTGAACATAAATAAAAACGACACAATACAGAAATGAAAGATTTTGTAAATAATATTTGCCTCTCATTTTCAGTTTTACTTACATAGCTTTATAAGTTTCCTGAGAAACATCTTAAAACTTTACAGAACTAGGTATTCATTTAGTTATATTATCGTCCGTTTTGTAGAAACGAGAAGGCTAGTTTGGGACGAACCTCCTCCCAAACTAGTCAAACTAACATCTGCTATGAACATGAGACCACATGTTCCAACCAGACGTGAAAAAAATTTAGAAATATTCATTATTGGTTGCGAAAAATTCATTTGAATCTTCCTCTTTGAAATTTCACAAAATTCAGATGGTAGTGAGGCTTGTTAAGCGACGATATACTTCTTAACACCTGTTAGGCAAACATATGGAAGCCAGCAGTAGAGCATACCGATATCCAGATAATGACAGCAATGGAAAATAATACGTCAATCGCTCTATAACCATTTTAACAGCTATGATCGATTGCTTCGTGATAAGGTCACTGGTCACTACGGATACATTGTCACGGAAGCTAAATCCCGTATTTACCATTCTGAATCTGAAATTAAATTCCAAACTATTAGCTATATATGTGCCAGTGAAGTGCTTTCTGCTAAAGAATAAGAATCAATGAACAAATAATAGTTGTTTCGTATGTCGTACAATGATTATATTACGCCAGTTATTCCTTAGGACGACTAATCAGTCATGCCATAAAAGCACTGGTTAGTATGCAAATGTCTGCTTTTTATATGCCCGTTTATGATAAAGTACATAAAAGAGGAGAGGCAAAAGAGGACTCTTTTTCTACCACAAAGATGCTGCTACTCATTGGTTTCCTTGCCAGATTCTCCATCAAGTATTAACTATTACGATATCATGGCCAATAACTGGTAGAGAAGATTGTAACTGTAGCTCTGTCGGCGAGCACCTCATAAAACATAGGGGGAAAATTGGATGTCTGCCTGATCTGAAAAGGGGAGGGAACGACTTGAGAAATTCAGTTTGGGATGAGGCTTGGTACATTAATAGTATACCTTTAGGATGTTCATCCATTAAAGTAATAAAGCGCAATAGCCAGCCAATTCGGAAAAAGTAGCTCTCAAACTTTTGAGGCAGCTTATACACTCTGTCCCAAAAGTTTATAGACTCTAGTAAAATATATGTTTTAGCAAAACGGAAAGGCATACAAACACCAATTACAAATATGTTTATTCAAACCATATGCGACTTGCATTCAACGAAATATTTAGAAAAAATAACAATTTGTATTTCAATTATATAGCAAAATGGAAATATTAGGTGTCCCAAAAGTTTATAGAATATATGACATTTCAACAAAAGGTGCCAAATACAATGTTCTTACTAGTTTAAAGTCTTTCCATTTCTCAAGATGACATTGTATACACGTTTTTCCATCGACATAATTAAGGTTTGTAATTTCTCTAGTTCCAAGTTCTGCCATACACTTTCAATGGCTGCCTTCAAGGCATTCACTGAATGAAATTGCCCTCCATTCTCATATACCTTCCGAGACATGGTGCCCCACACATTTTCGATTGGGTTTAAATCAGGGCTCATCGGTGGCCACACAAGAACAGTCACATTTTTCGAGTTTAAATAATTTTTCGTAGTATAGGAGGTATGGATGGGAGCATCATCATGCTGATATTACCAATTTCGTCCCCCTATGTTTTCTGCAAATGGCATAAGATAATTTTCTAGTGTTTCTATGTATTTAGGAGAATTCTGTTGGCCATCTAAAAAGGCCAAACCCACTTGACCGTTGAAACTGAAAAACGCCCACGCCATCACAGATCCCACCACCACTTAGCCTACTGAAAAAGCTCCTGGGCTCTTTTCGTAAATCATGCCAATATTTTATATTCCCGTCAGGTTCATCGAGGTTCCATTTTTTTCATCACTGAAAAGGACAGCCATCCATTTATCGCCATATGACATATGATTACGAACCCATTGTAATCTAGTACTAATGTGAAGATTTGAGAGTGGTAATCTGCGAGCCATTTTTGCGTGGATCATATAACCAGATTCTATAATTCATCTACGAACATTGTTTTTGGAGATTTGCAACCGGGAAGCCCCAGTAATTTCACGAACCGACATTTTCTGACTTGAAGCCATTCTTTGTATCCGTCTATCACTGCGAATATCCGTCAAACGTGGTCTTCCCGAACGAGGTTTTGACTCATATGGCGTCTTACTAGTTACTACACGATAAATCATGCTTTTAGAACGATTTAAAAGTTTCAATATTTCCTTAACAGTCTTACGAAGGAATTTCAAATGCAGAATACACGATATACATACACGATAAATCATGCTTTTAGAACGATTTAAAAGTTTCAATATTTCCTTAACAGTCTTACAAAGGAATTTCAAATGCAGAATTTTACTCACTTCTTCATTAGAGAGCTGCTGCGCTTTAGGCATCTTGAAACGTAGAACAAACGAACGCTTTCCTTTCCTTACAACGTATTTATTAGGCTCCAGATCGACGTCGTAATTACCGATACCATATTTGCATAAAATTGCATTTGTCTATAAACTTTTGGGACAGGTTATTTCAGTTTATTCTACGATTTAAAAATTGGTATTAAATATACGGGTTAGAACTGCTGTTTTTTTTTCAATTTAATAGACATAACATATCTATACAGTAAGTGACATCGAAATACATCATATACAACAAAAATTATAGGCAAAATACAAGATTCTATAAACTTTTGGGACAGAGTGTATACCACAAAGTTGCCATCATTGATAAGTTGCGAGTTGGCATGGTTCTTGCTGACATTTTAGTCAAGGTTCGAATCCGAGACTGCTATGCTTTTTCTTTCTTTGTTTTTTTTCAAAATGCATTTAGATATTAATAAATTTTAATTAATTAAAAATTTATAAATATCTTTTATCCAAATATTAATAATTTTTATGCATTAAATAATTTTTTATTCATATACTTGAATTATATGTATAATTTTTAAATAATTATAAAAACAAATTTAATGGTGTTAAATGATAACTGCAATTACTGTTATCATTAAACGCCAATAAAAATTTTAAATTTTTCGATGAAAGTAGTTATAAAATTTTCGTTCCAAATTTACGGAACCGGTTTTGACCTGGAAAGAGACAGCAGATGTTAATCTATTGAATGAATAAGAAGGCCCAAAATTTGTTGTTCATTTCCCAGCAGATCTCCAAATGAAACGTACACCATTTAATAATTGTGTAAGGTATCAGAATATTTTTTGTTTCCAATGTTGTTATGAGAATTAATAATATGGTTCTTGAATGTAAATAAAAATTAATAAATCTCGAAATGTTTCAAAAACTAACAAATAAAAATGGCCGACATAAAATTTATACATGATGAGAATAATCATAGTTATTATTTATCACCATCAAAGTTGTATTTATAATTATTACTTTTTCTTTTCAAAATTATTTTAAAAATTAATAATTTATACATAATTAATTTAAAATATTAATAATTTTCTGCATAAAATAACCGTTTATTCATATGATACTTGAATTATAGTTATAATTTAATTTTTAAACATTTAAATAATTATAAATAAATTCTCTCTTCGTCGGTAAAAACAGGTTCCGTAAAGTATCACATGAATAAAAATTATTTAATGCATAAAAATGATTAATATTTTAAAAAAGGTATTTATTAATTTAATTAAAAATTATTAATTTCAAAATATATTTTGAAAGAAAAGAGATAGCTGTCGCGGATTCGAACTCTGACTAAAAGGTTAGCAAGCGAGTACTCTACCACCCATACCGATTCGTTTCTTGCTATTGGTGGCAACTTACTGGTATATAAGCTGTTTCGAAAGTTAGATGGCCGATTTCTCCGAATTGGCTGGCTATTGTTCTTTATTATTTTAATGGATAAACACCCTAAAGGTTTACTATTACTATACCAAGCCTCATCCCGAATTCGTCGTGAGGCCTCCCCTTGTGAGGCTGGTTTCAAATGCATCGTGATAACTTCCTTCTACGTCAGCGGTGACGTCAATTCATTAAACTATGCTCACGTGACGAATTCAATTTAAGCCACTCCAATTCAATTTTTGAGTCCATTCAGTGTCTTAGCGAGGGCTGGGGAAGGGAGATAGAGGTGCCACGGGCGTTAATGTTGAGAGGCGGCACGAAGATAATATTATTGCGTTTTAAAAGGAAGTCGACGAATGAGGCATCTTGGGGGGAGAGAATAAAATGCTAAGCCCTGGGCGCTATTTACCCTCGCTACGTCACTGAACCTACTATACATCTTACTGAAGTAAAAGCTTTTACATCATGCATTAGATGTTAGATAACATGCTCAGTTACTTTTGCCATTTGACTGGGAAATCACATGAATTGTCTCCGTAATTCAATAAATCATCTGTTCTTAGCAAATGTCATAATATCATCATAAGCAACCATTTCTGGGGTGCATGATCGGATTACCAGTTTTCTTAATTATATTAGTTAAAAATACATCATTAATAGAACCGGCTTCTTCACCTTGCAACTGGAGTCTAATTTTCACTCATCCGTCAAATGTAAAAGAGGAACCTAAGTCGAAATGTATCGCATTATTTTAATAAAATTTCTTTCAACTCACAAATGATTTTGTTAATAATTGATTCAAAAACTAATGAGCACATTTTAAGAAATAAAAATGAATTGGTTTAGTAATAAGAAAATTTAAAAAAAATTATTTTAAATATAGAATACAATTTCTTAGTATAGAAGCAGAAGTCAGCATTTTCTCTATGGGAAACATTTTATCTTTGAATATATTTTAAATAGTTAATTATGTTTATTTAATTAAATAAGAATAATCTAGAAATGCACACTCATTCTAATAATAGTTTTATAATGCCGATAATTTCTTTCACATACAATTTATCCCTGAAAATAATTTTTAAATCATTTATCACGAATTAAAGCAAAACACGTTCCACTGATTTTCATTAATTGTTAATTTACTTAAATCGGCAAACTTTTTCCTCGCTAAAGAGTTACTTAATTTGATTAATTCGCTTCTCAAAGGAAAAGATAAATTTTAATTCTTATCCCTTGTTTTCAAACTCGCACAAACATTCTTAATATGATAAAGATTTACTAATTAGTAGTAGCCACATAACTAATTCCATTTATTCAGCTTGTATTATTTTATCCAATTAGACACAATTCGAAATAAATTCCTTTTCTAAGATAGTAATTATGCGAACTATTATTTGAATTTTTTTCCCAGCGATAAATACAAATCTGATTATAGAATGAATTTTTTATCTTTAATGAAGCAGTTGCAGAAGTTCTCTTCAATTATTTAATCTCTACTGTTGAAACAGCTTACATGTTTAGAAATTTGTTTCTGAAGCATGACGGTATAAGTAAAGATCAGTTACGGTTAGCAGTATGTAAGTATATTCTACATCATCATTTGAAGCACATAATTATTTTGAGGAATATTTGATGCATTTTCGTGTGTAAGTATTGATGTAAGAGGCATTAATTTACTTATCGTGTGCCTCTTAATATATATAATTTCATTCTATTCACCGTGCATAGTAATTAAATAATGAAAAATGCTGGATAGATTTTCTCTATTTGCTACTCTCTTTAATCAAATTAATTTTTGAAATTCTGATATTTTTCGATCAAATTTATTTCATCTTTCAAATTCTTATTGCAATTTCTAGAAAGAATTCTGGTGGTTAAGTAACATCAATATATTCAAGAATTAAAAAATAATATTGCGATTATTTTTGCAATAGCAATAATTAAACCAACGATAGAGGAACAAAAAAATTAAACAATTAATTAGTGATTGTAGGAATTCATATAATAATTTCATTCTAACTATCAGGTAATACAGTTTAATTTCTTATTTCTTTTCATTTTGTTCTAATTAACAATTATTTTTATGTGCAATAAAAATTCATAGACAATGACGACTCCAAGTTAAATAGGCTTAATAGCCTAATTTATCTTTATCACTAATTAATGTTTCACTTGCCTGCTTTATTTTTGGGCTTTTACTTAATATTTTGCTTGTGATATTACGTGTTGCATTATTTTAAACTATAATAAGGTTATAAAACTTATTTTTGGTTGCAAAAGGAATTGTTAGAGGAAAATGTTTGGAAACTGCATTACAAATTTTATGTAATAGCCAAGAATTTTCTTTATTTATTTACAAAAAAAGCAGACTGTGACCTAAACAAAGCTGTATATTTTGTCTTTTTGTAAATGCCTGCAAATTTAAACATATTCGTTACTTCGAACAATATTTTCTACTAGTTTTTCAGAATTGGCGGATGTTTTCAATGCTCTTCTGTATAATTCATAATTCATTCATAATTCATGCCGAGGATATAAGTTGACAATTCTTTGCTCCGATTCTTGTCTCTGATTGCTTGGCGGAGTCCATATAGAAGCTGGCCCTAAAAATGGCAGTTTTTTTCTCCTGCGGACGGTATTTGTTCGCCTTCGTTGTTTAGCAAGAACAAGAAGAGAATATTTGCATTCAAAAATAACAAGGTAGTTTATAATAAAGCCATGTTAAATGAAAGTACGGTAGTCTCACAAAATGGAAAGTAGAATAATGCAATTGGTTACAATCAAAAGAATGAGAAATAAAGTTACAATAAACTGAAAAGTATAATATTTATTTTTATTTGGTTGTACTAAAGCTATTAAAATGTCTGCATTTAATCCAATTTCTTTTTATCTTCTTGCATGTGACAACATTAGTATCCAAATAAAAGAGTAGGACATCGAAATAATTTCGGAAGGCGCAAGAACCCAATCTCTCTTGCAAATGCATTCTTTTTAAATACGACGTTCATATTACTTGTAAAAAGGACGTATCTAAATCAAAACTTAAAAAGGGAGTATTTCTTTCGTAAACCAGTCCACCATTTCGGTAAATGTGAATTCAATTTGAAGTAGAGGGAATGATTCCCTTCGACTTTCTCGTATACTGACTAATAGCGCGATGGTAGGTCGTTTAGTGATGAGAATCAAGTTTGCAGTTTGGAACAGTATCTCTTACTTATGACCGACTTGATCCAGAATATGAGGCTGATCTGTTTTTCAAATCGAAAATCCGTTTGAGGGCAAAATTCGAAATCGAACCGTTAATCGTTTTGATGATTTGCAAAATGAGATAACATATTTTAGTATTGTAACTTATTAGTGAGAGCAAAGTATTTCCCTGATTACAAAAATTTATTGCGCGAAAATTATTTTACTTAGAGGTATGTTAATGCTTGTAAATTGTAAATATCGTAATGGAATTTGTAATAAGATCAATTACCTCCATAAATGTTATCTCGAAGAATGTCAAACACGATATTCTAGTTCTTGCAAAGCGTTGTCCAACATTTGTAAAGGAACACTAGATACAGTACCTGTTATCCTAGCTTTCAATGTTTCAATATCATGAACTGGTGCGACAAAAAACTTGTCCTTGATACCTAAAAGAAGAAATCAAGAGGAGTAATATTAGTAGAGAATAGAGCTCATGGTATGGCCCATTCTTTCCAATCCATCTGCTAGGAATTTTTTCGCCCAAGAAACTACGAATTACAGAACTCCAGTCCGGTGGGTTGAGCTCTTGGGTCTTGACATTTAGAGGATTGCGTACACAATAACGTCTAAACTGCATTTGAACAGAATTGGCTGATTTGGTTTCACAAAAAACTTTCCTCCTCATCAACTTGATTTCGTTAAAAATTAACTTTTGATTCACTGCTTACGTTTATGGACCAGGTTCGTTGTCTATTCGATGGTAAACCAGCGGGAGTGGTCTCCCCTAAACTTTCGCGTATACTTCTCGAAAAAGGTGCTGTTTCCCCTCCCCCCGCGTGGATAAAAAAATTCGAACCTATTGTAACCCAGGATCCAATGACCATTAGAAAATATTTAGGTAAAAAATCAAATTTAAAGAGATGTGTTCCGATTAAATGCGTACCGATTTCTACTCTTTCTTAGCTCAAGGACAATTTTTCCGCGTGCACAGATTGCTACCAAGTACGCATGCGCATGGAGAATCGGATGAAAACAAAAGCGCCAAGCATGAGTCAATAAATATTGTGCACAGAAGATTGCGTTATGTACGCATGCGCGTGGGGACAGCGGATCCTTTGGAGATGCGATTATGCAGACCGACAGACAGTCAACCCTTCGACGGATTTGGCCCAAAATTTTATACGGACCTACATTTATGACGATAAAACTGTGTACCAAATTTTAGCCATATAGCTATTCAAGTTTTTGAGTTATAGTGTTCGCATGACTTCGGACATACAGACAGACAGACTTCCCGTTCCCGGATTTTGTCCAAGATTTGATAGAAACCTACAAATTATGTTTAAAGACCACATACCAAATTTCATCCTCGTAGCTCTAATAGTTTTCGAGTTATCGTGTTCACAGACAGATACACAAACATAATTTTAAAATTGTGTTTTTCGGACTCAGGGAGGTCTAAAACGTGGAGATCCGTCAAAATCTCGAGTTCGAATTTTTTGACGATTACAATACTTTCTCTTTGTATACTTCGTATACGAGAAAGTAAAAAAGGAATATGGCGGCCTTCCTTTGAGGGTGCCATTTTCTTTTTCTCTTGACCGAATTGGATCGGCAATTTTTCTAGCCCGTCTCTTGATGGCAATTTTTTGTTTTTTTAAGGCAGCTTGAAACGAAGGCTGCTTTATTTTTATGATATTCTTGAACTAATAATTTTTAAACCCGGACAAGCCAGGAACTCAGTTCTGGAGCATACGCCGGAGATAAAATCTTCATCCTATCTATTCGATGGTAAAAAGAAACTTTAAGAATGGGACTATGCAATGCGATGATAAATATTTTACATTATTATTTTTAACGGTTTTTTCAGTGCTAACAATTTGTAATCAAGGAAAGACTTTGTGCTCCCCCGTGTTTTGCATTTACGTTGTGCACAATTTCAAGCGTCAAATTTTATTTTAAATATTATTTATAGCACAATTCGCGATTTAACGGATGGCTGTGGAATAACAAAAATTAGATGCATTGTCCGGTACTGCACAGAGATATAGAACATTGTTTCTAAATTTTATTTTCCCACAACTGTAAAGGCGCATTTGCCTGCAATCTGCAGTATTCATGCTAGATGGAGCACCTCTTAACATTGATTATGTGTTCAGCAAATTCTACGGCAACGTTTTACAGGTGAAAGGATAATTAACTGTGCATTTCCTTGCAGGTGCCGAGCATTCTTCTCACTTCCAGCGATTTTTTACGTTGTGGGGACATCCGAAAAGTGTGGCTCACAAAAGGAACGATGATAATATAGTTGCAAATCTGACAAATCAATGTTGAACTGCTACGTTCTGCGGTAGAACATGCGACCCAAGGAGCGAATTTTTTGAATCATCTGAGGAAATCAACTCATTGAACCACATGTATCAACGATGCCAAAATAAAATTTCTTGTTGAATTTGTGATTTTTGTAATTCTTTCGACTAACTCGCTAGGCCAATTGCTATTGGTGGCGAACTCACTTTTCGCATAAATCGAAATCCTGTGTTCGGAAAATCAATGTTGAACTGCTACGTTCTGCGGTAGAGCATGCGACTCAAGGAAAGAATTTTTTCAATCATCTGAGGAAATCAACTCATTTAACCACATGTATCAACGATGCCAAAATAAAATTTCTTGTTGAATTTGTGATTTTTGTAATTATTTTGACTAACTGGCTAGGCCAATTGAGTGTTTAGCGCCATATTGCTATTGGTGGCGAACTCTCTTTTCGCATAAATCTAAATCCTGTGTTCGGAATTGTACGTAGACCAAATTTGGTTGCATTTGGATGAAGATACTTTTTTTTGTAATCCATAACCAAACACCTCACGTTATTTTACGGACACCCTGTATTTGTAACGTGCCGGAAAAGGCGTACATAGATGATCTCAAAATTAAACCTGTTGTGGACCTGCGAAAATCCCAGGATAGCTACGTTAACAATTACAGTTACTATCCTACGCCAATGGAGTTACAAGATTAAGAAACATTTCCAGCAGTACGTTGAGACAAGTCTTTGAATATTTTGCAGCTGTCAAAAGATGCCGTGATATTAACACAATCGATGCGACTCTGGACCCTCGACGTTTCAAAATTACCTATGTTTAGACAAATTAACAAAAGCTGCGATGAGCGATCTGAGTTTTACCGATAACTCTACTTCCCTATTTATTACAGCTGAATTTAATGTTCTGAAATTAATCTGAATCTAAAAAACTGTATATGGTTGTATGGAAAAACTGCTGTTTAGAAAAAATAGCTATTTTCTTAACTATTGATATTTTTAAAAACACTTTTTTTTAGCATATTTGTAATAAAATATTCCAATACCTTATTTTAAGTATGGATGCAATTCGCTTCCCATTTTATCTTATATTAAATTTTTAAATCGAATTAATAATCATTAACAGTGGCGAATCCAGGATCCGGTTCTGGGGGCGACTGAGGTGATAAAAATTTTGCATCGTAGTGACAAATGTCAAACCTCATGGCTTATGTAAACCAAAACTCTTTAACTTTACAGACTTTCATCACCTGACAATAAGAATCATAAAGAACACTACAATATTTTCGATAATTTAATAAAAAAACAATGAAATAACTAGCCAAAAAATGTTTTCGACCGCATCAACGCTACAAGTACAAGTGGAGTGACTAGAAAAGTAGGAAAATTTTCGAGCCTGTCAAGCCAGAAAGCAATGTTGTCACGATTTTATTATTTTTTTAAAAATGAAAATTTAGAAAAACCAGTTGCAGGGATTTTAAATAAAATCAAGAATTTTGTTTTAGCTCTGCGGGAGGGGGATGCAGCCCGATAGCCCTCCTGGATTCGCCACTGATCATTAATATGATACAAAAGACTATTGAAAAGTCGATCTGAAAGTGAAATGATACTTCACATCGAGCGGACCTCCGTAATACACATTCCATCATTATTATCGTATCTAGTTATTAGTAAAGACCTCAAAGTTCTGCTGTGTAGTAAAATTTTTAATTTAGGAATACAATTTTTTTAATATTCACATTTTTTAAAGAAATTATTTAGGATTTCTTGTTTTCTTATTTTTCCAAAGCGAAAAACAGGCCTGGAAGACAATCGTTTTGAGGCGAACGATATTCCCAATATACGGAAAAACACACAACAAGGAAAGATTTACGTCGCCTCGGTATGTGACATTTCTGTAGAATGAATCAAAAGGAACCCTCCCACAATATTGACGTCACAGTAGGAAATAAAGCCTGCCTTTGCATACACCTGGAAATGCAGCAGATTGTCCTTAAGCTCTCTCTCTGGGACGATTTTGAAAACAATACTGAGTAAATCATGTAACCAGACCTTTTCAGCGCGTGCCCACCTTACGCAGATGGGTATAAATAAGCATAATTTATATTCGAACATTCGTATTACGAGCCTTCTTTTCTTTTTGCTATTTTTTATTTTTTGTTCTATGGGTGAGCCTTTACCCTTTCCTTTTAAAGGCAGAATTTGCATTTTTATTTTTGGCAGCGTTCCCGAAGTGAGATTTCCGTAAACAATGTGCCGTTATCACTTAGGCGGAAATGCATACATTCTTCTATCGTTTGCTTATAAAAACGAAAGGATAGAATTCATTTCGCTGTATAATCACGTCTGCTGGCGTAGAAAATTAATTTTTTGGCAGAGGGGGAATGGTTGTTATTGTTCAGTAGGTTCGGAAAGTTGTTTTTGTGTCATGGACGTGAAGCAAGACTGTTATTAAAAACACCCGCTTTGCGAACTAACTTTCTTTTATTGAATGCGTGCAATTATAGCAGTGGGATGTGTTTTTTCGTTAACCGAGAAATTTTTGTTCATTGACAGAAAAATAAAATATTGTAACATTTCGTAGGTTTAGAAGTTGAAATTAATTTTTTAGTGAAAGGAAAATAATATATATATATATATATATGTGATATTTTAATTTTTTAACTTTCCTAAATAATCTTAACAATACCTCATTTTAAATACTTCTACTTTCATCATATTTAACGCACTACAACTTTATTTTCAAATCACGAGTTCTAAAGGGGAAAATCCCTCTTCTGGGTACTTAAGCGTTCTGCGCATTCTTTTCTGCCCTTTTTCACGCCGGCATGTAAGCTTTCAACAACAACGCGCCGCTCGGGCGTAAACTTCTAAATTCTGGTCATGGAGCTGCATACAAATTAAATACTTTACTTATGAAGAAATAACGCCTGCTGCCTCAATAAAAGAAGATTTAAACAAATATCGTCTCTTCCTTGATGACAATGGACTGCCTTTCACCTTTTTAAAGCGCCTGATCTTTCATATATATATATATATATATCAGCGCTCCTTGTATGCTTTATGCTTAATGCTTTATACTTGTTTTGAACTTCCTTTTCTTCTCCTTTTGTCTATGGCATTTCACACAATGAATTTTTTAGCGACTGGCAAAATGTGCTCAACGCGCAGTGCTCGGTGTCTTTCTACTCTGGGGGATAGATTTACATCGTCAGACAATTACCCCATGTTTTGCAAAGATTTTGCTCATGATCTCTGTGATCATGAGCGAGCTTCTCTTCCTGACGAGCGGCTCGCTATGATATTTTTCACTTTTTTGGTTTTTTCTGGTTTTTGTCTATTTTTGCCATTTTGTCTTTTTTTACTGTTTTTGAGTTTTTATCTTGTGTTTATAAGTTTGTTTTGATATATATATATATATGAAAGGTATTCGTGGTTGTAGTCAGTAAAAAGCCGAGTTATAGTCTAATTTTCCTTTATTATGGGAGAGTGACGGATGTACGTACATCTTGGTTTAAGTTTCAAGCAAAAAGCGAACAGAAATTCCATGCATTTCCTCAGGTAGGGATTTAACATATAGACTCGTGATCAAAGTGAAGGGAATAATAGCTATAGCGTAAGTGTTTTAGGGAAAAGCATGGCGGCAATATGTCGCTGATTTCGCTAGGTGTGTGCGCGTGGAAGTAACTAGAATATTCTTTTAGTAATAAATATGCCAAAACGCGAGATTTAATATACCTCCAGAGCGGGAAATAAAACGAAACTGGAGTTTAAGAAAAGCGATTTTGGAATACATTAATATAGTACTAAGATTTTAAAATATATAATATTAGAATTTAAAGTAAAATTAAGTAAGATTATTACATATAAGTATATATTTTAGTTTCATTCTTAATTTGAGTCTGTAGCGAAATCTGAAATTCCTTCCATTACATTCAGAGGATATTTGCACACAGTTTCAATTAAGGCAACTTCATAAATAAATTCGTCTTAGAAATGTTTATTTTTGTATGTTATTTTTCATCACCAATTTAAGTATTTCTCAGTTTCATTATATAAGAAGACAAAATTTATGTAGCAGAAGTAAATGAGAAATATTTGTATGATACTATTATTTGGATTTTAATACAAGGGACTAGGAAAAATGATTATCCCCCCCAAAAAAAACTACCTTTCTACTAATAGATCTCGTAACAGTAGACCTCGCTTCATTTCCACTTGTTTTATGGGTAGTAATTCAAACCAGCGGGATTGGCCTCCCCTACACTTTCTCATATACTTTTCAAACATTTGTCATTTCCCTTCCCCCTGCGTTGATAAAAAGTTCGAACCAACTGTAACCCAGAATGCAATGACTATCAGAAGGTTTTTCATTGTTGATTATAGTGATAGTAAAATATTGAGGTGAAGAATCATATTCAAAAAGATACGTATGTATTAAAACTTCGAAATATTTATTATTTTTTTTTATCAAACTCTAGCAATGCGAGTTCCGCGTGCGGAGAAGAAAACAGAATAGCTTGTGCATGCGCAGAGATTGCTTTCAATACGCAAGTAAAACGAAACGCCCTAAATGTTTGCATCCTTACAAAATATCGCCGCAGAATTGGTTTTTGGCAAACTGCAAAGTTTCGGAGTATCCCTTCTTAGCACAGGCATTTAAGCATGCGCATGGAATTGAACAAGTACGCTATTATACAGACCGACAGACAGTCAGCCCGTTGACGGATTTGGCCCAAACTTTTATACGGAGCTACATTCATGACGATAAAACTGTGTACCAAATTTTATCCATCTGGCGTTTCAAGTTTTTGAGTTATAGCGTTCGCATGACCTCGAACATACAGACAGACAGACTTCCCTTTGACGGATTTTGTCCAAAAGTTGATAGAAACCTACAAATTATGTTTAAAGACCACATACCAAATTTCATTTCCGTAGCTCTAATAGTTTTCGAGTTATCGTGTTCACAGACAGACACACACACAGACATAATTCCAAAATTGTGTTTTTCGGACTCAGGGAGGTCTAAAACGTGGAGATTCGTCAAAATCTCGAGTTCGAATTTTTTGACGATTACAATACTTTCTCTTTGTATACTTCGTATACGAGAAAGTAAAAAGTGCTGTTTGTCAACGGACCTATCTGAATATTCAAGATTTCAGCCTAAAACAGTGAGCCCTGTGCTCAAGGCATCTTAATAGATCAACAGATCCTGAACAAATCTTCTTCACACAAATTCCATTCAAATTTGTTTATTCCGGATTATAACAATTATGAGCCCTTTGCTCACACGTCATTACCCGGTCAGATCATACAAGCTTCTGACAAAAAGTAAACAATCTTTGGATTCTACATTTGGCGACCCCGCCAAGACGCCAAGCGCAGTTGGCGCGTCAACAAGTGCATTATATATAATAGCAAGGATCTGTGTAAGAGCCAATTTCAAATATTTACTCAGTATAATGTGAAACTTTATCATTA
>BGPR01003851.1:58135-85348 GCA_013235015.1 Araneus ventricosus
AATACAGCCATTTGCGATTTCCAGGAAATCAACATTTGAAGTTAGTGACAAACAGATTTGTATTCTTAATTGTTTTATGTTTCATATGAAAGGTAAAATGTCCACTTTATGTGAATAGACATGTATAGTTAGTGAAATTTGTAGAAAAACTGTTCAAAAACTGTATATCAGGTATGTGGAAAAATTTTACCCACTTTATAGACGCAGAATATGTTTGTATAGTTTATAATATGATTATAAGTGTGTGAGAATAATCAGATTTTTAATTACCAAAGTGTCAAGTAAGTACAGAAAAATGTCGAATAGCGAAATATATAGAATTTGAAGACATTTGCCTGTATAATTCAGCATTTCAGTAATTTTAAAAGGCAGCGAAGAGCAATTAAAACAGTAATTCCAGCTGCCATTAGTTACTTATGATATTATACCGGAAAGGTATGGCTAAAACTGTGATGCTCTCTCAACGGCTTGCCTCCAGGAGTCTTATATAATCACTTAACTGTTTCCATCTTTTTTTTTGCAACCAACAAGTTCTAAAAAATGTAACTTCTTTCTTATCGTTACCTATGCAGTTTAGTTCCAGAAGATGTTACCTTCAACTGAAATGTTTACAACTATGAAATTTAGGTATTTAGAGGGGTTTTTTCAGCTAGATTTTAGAACACATTTTTACTGAAAGTTAGTATTTCGGGCATAGCCATGTGTTACACAAGAAAGCAAGCTTTACAGTGAAAGGTCATGAAGTGAATTTAGGAGAGCAGGAACTAATTTGAATTTTCTTGTTTGGCTTTTTTTTTTCTAGGCAATGAAATGTTGTATCTGCCAGGTTTCTGAATAATAACTACCAGAGACAAATCATTCTAAGTGAGTTCGATATATAAAGTTCGAGTCATAAAAAATATTATTAATGGACCAAAATCGAATCATAAAGGTCTGATGTACTGATAGCAATCATTTAAGTAAATTGGAATATAAACCCCATCAATAATATATTTTTAATTTTAACTAATGCTTATGAATTTTCTTACCTGTGATATCCATTGGGATTTAATTTCCTTATTTTATTATTTTCAGTTCATGCTTTTACGATTTTGTTTTGACCCCCATATTTTTAATAAAAAATATTTCTACTTTTTGAACACTAATAAGCGCTTTTATTTTTAAAAAACATTTTCATATTTATTATATTTTACTTTTTAGTGTTTAATATATTTCATAATTAATTATTATAGGCATTATAGAATATTGCAATTAATATTTTTTTCTGAAATTCACTAGAAGATGGCGCCACTCATATGAAACCAAAACTTAATTAAAATTAATCGATTAACTTATAAACATGTTCTGAAAATACTAAAATATTCCATTATCACTGAGACCATAGAACTACGCAAAATTTCAAACCTCTAGTACATCAGGAAATCGAAAAATCGATTACAAAATCCCTCTTTTACAAACATGAAACAGGTCAAGGTAAACAAAGGCTTGTAGAAAAGAAGCATCTCTCCATTCCCGCATCACAACTCATCTAGTTTTAATTGCTACACGAACCGATTCAGTCCTTAAATACATAGGGAGTCTCAAACGTCAACATCGCCATTCCCAGGACAGCAGAAACTTGGAAAAGTTTCCCATCCAGCACTTTTCCAACCCTGCTGAAAGCTGCTCTAATGAAGAGGGCACTCCCTCACTTAACACGGCTGTCGAGCCAAGTTAATTGACTACGATTTGCACTTAAACCCTTCGCGACACTCTGAAATAGAGAAATGGCCGACCCATTTCTCAGCTGTATACACAAGTAGTGCAAATCGGAGCAGGAAACTGGTCCAATTACCACACCTCTTTGATGTACTCTCCCGAAAGGATATCGAGACCTTTGGAATCTCTGTGAAAGGGTGACAGCCGAAGTAATGGAAGTCCTTTGGGAAGGGTGGATGCTTCTATGCTGAACTGTGTTTCTATGCGCTTACCTCGTACGGAAAAATACAGTTTCAAATTATTGCAACGTGTAGTAGCAAAATCGGCGGCATTATTACCCTGGAAATATAACGCTGTTTGAAGAAAAAGAGAATCTGAATTAAAAAGGCAGATATTAGGAGATAGAAAATTAAATTTTATAAGCAAAGAAAAGAAGTGTTTTTTAAAAAAAGTAGATTAGAAAATAGTTGCTTCGATATTACAGAGAAACATATTTTGAAGTACAGCTATCTGGAATTGCCAGCTTGAAAATTAAAAACAATTTTTTTTTTGTCAATTTACAGATGTGGAATGCTTTGATTTAATGCATTAGTTTTACGTAGATTGATTAAAAATGCTACAATCCCGATAAAAAATATAAAGCAACGGCTGGCATAAAATGAAAATGCGACGCGACACGTATAACAAACATCACATACCAACAATTGCCAAATCTAATGAGGCATTCATCAGAATCCCGATCTGGTAGAAGTAACGTCGCTGCTCATTTAGCCCACTTTTTTACTCGACAAGTGCTCCGTCATTTGTTGGAAAAGGAAGTCATAAATAACCAAGTAAGGGTTCTATGAGTGATGGCACTACGCATAGTACTTGAAGCTCTGCATCAAATCTTGAGATTGAAGGCATGGCACACACTGCCTCTCTCCCTGATTCAAAGAGGGACTACATTTTGCAACATATTGTCTGCTCATTGCTTGTTCAGGATAAGCTTTAACGATTTGACAATAAATTCACATGCAGAGACTTTCTCAGTTCGTAAGAAGACTTTTACTCTTCGCAATTCAATGAGAGACAGACCAATTTCGAAGTGCTATAACTCCTTTGAAGTTCAATGAACTTTGCCACCTATTACACTGTAACACCTTCAATGTCGTAGTTGGCATCTGGTGGCCCTCTTACGAGAAAAATGGTAACCCCAGAGTGGTTTGTTTTGGAATAATGCTTTTTGCAACGTTTTTCTAGTCGCTCGTCTAGTCGTTTTTCCCTAATTGGGACTTTACCTTTTTGCTTACTAGTTACCAGTTCAACCAACGTAAAGGTGCTGTCCGTTGTGTCATGTTGACAGAAGATCTATCTTATATTTTAAAACCAAATTATTGTTTTAATCCTAAATGTTTTAACTTGTTCTGAAGACAAGTGTTTTAATTGTTTTCTCTTAAAACAGAAATGATAAAAGTTTCAATATTTTGTAACAAATGTATGCGGGTAGTATACATTTGTACCAGGGTAGGTTCCGATTAGCATTAGTGAGTACAGCTTGGTGTGAAATGCGCACCATTTAGGATTAAAAATTTGCGCACCAACTAAATGCGCACAATTTAGGAATTCGCATTTCGCATCAACTTGTGGTGTGAAATGCTAAGAGTCAGACTGATCTTAGACACGACCGAGTGAACATGCACCCAAAACTCTCTGCGAGACTAAAACTTCATTAATGATTAATAGATAATGTAAATGTTTACCTCTTTTAAGTGTTCTGTGTACGTATGTGTTAAGTGAATATCGAATGTTAATGTAAAAAATTTATTTATTTTGAAAGCGCCAACTGGTGTCATGATTTTGATATTTTCTTTACAATTATAGGTTACATGATTTTCCATTGGCATTTCCATCAGATGCATTAACTTTATGTGAGAAGCTAACAGTTGTTAAAGCATATTTACTGATAACATATATTACTGATACTGATATATTACTGATACATATCATTAATTGAAAAATGAATATTTTTTGACGTTAGCATTATTCATACTGGGAAAAAAAGCCTCTAATACAAAAAAAGTTCCAGTCTAGAATAACCAAAGGTAACATTTGACAAAATAACAACGAAAAAAATTCTGGAATTTTTTGCAAGGTTCTGTATAAGTAAGTATTACAAATTCTAACATACCGGGAAGCAAGTGAAAAATCGATTATAACGTTCCATCTTTACAAACATGAAACAAATCAAGTTAAATAAAAGTGTTTAAAAAAGAAACTAAATTTCAATGAGTGTTCTGTTTCTGAGAAACGTAATTTTTTTCAACAAATGTGTGTTACAGCTTTTCAATTGGCCATAAATATTTTCTACTACACTATTTCGAGTGCAAGAGAAAAATTAAACAAAAGAGTTTGTAGTAGATATAATTTAACTTTTTTTGCTGATCTATACCAGCCATTTTTAAACGTTGGATATCTTCCTTCTAAAGGTTCTAGTGAGATGCTTTACTGCTTGTAGAATTAACTAAAAAATGACGTGGATGCATTCAGTTATTTAAGTCCCCGTCAGTGCAAGAAAGAGCAAAAACTTATAAAAACACAATGGTAAAACGAATAATCGTTATAAGGAACATAATTGCGAATACGTTTCAAAGAGACAATGAAAAAAAATAACAGACGACGCTTTCTAATAAATTAGATTATTTTAATAATAGTCCGTTTGTCATTTTTTAAATAATGGAAACATCGACTATTACAGGGCGAGTTAAAATGGTTGCTCTGACTTCAAAGATTTGCTGTGAAAAAGGTAGTTGCTATATTTATTAGAGAGATACGCTTTTCAAGTGGTAATGTATACAAATTTTGAATGCAAGCATTGCGGATATTCACTATTCAATCCTTTTATTATACGGCGAACAGCAACTTTCTAATTTAATTCTTGCCGAAACTTCTGTAGCATGCCTCACTCGATTCCGACAATGGCAGCCGTGATACAGGGTTTCAAATCAATGATGGTCGTTGGACGTGGAGGCACTAAGTCAACAACATGTAACCACATCTATGGGTTGGTCACTATCTCATTGATAGCGAACTGTTACCTTGCCACCACAATACCCAGATGGCACTGCTTGTTATTTCTTTTTGTGGAGGGGTTTGCGGAATATTGCATGTATATGCCTTCATGTCCAACGACCATTCACTATTTTAAAAGCCCGTATCACAGCTGTTATTGCCATTATCGACAGAGACATGCTACAGAAGGCTTGGCAAGAATAGCATGACAGATTTCATGTATGTAGCGCATATTGAACACCTGTAATGCTTGGATTCAAAACTTGAATACATTACTTCTTAACGCCCATAGCTTTCAAATAATTTCAGCAACTATAGTATACCTGTTGAACAATAAGGATTTGAAAAAGGGCATTTATTTTGATTCACATCATTTGATTCAACTTTTTTTTTTTTATAAATAATGCATTTTTAAAATAGTTTTTATTTTTAAGAAACGGGTCAATTTCGTTTTTCAAATGTTATCGAAACACCCCAATAGTCGGCGTATTGAGTTAAGGATATTTTAATAAAAATTGCTGTTAATCTTTTTTATTTTTCAAAAAGTGATATTCCACACTTATTTTTAAAGTTCCTTTTTTCATAAATACCCTACTTTAAGTATAGCAATACAATAAGTCTTCCATTTCACAGACCTCGGTTTAACGGATTTTGGTATTAACGAAAAAAACTGATTGGTGTTCTTGATCTTCTTTTCACTTTTTTAATACGTAGTAGTAAGGAGATTTTAGTTACTAATATGATATCTACATTCAATATTTTACCTTTACATAGCATAGCACAATTCCAAATGCAATATACTTTTTTAAAGATATTTTTCTCAATATAATTCACTGTTTAACGGTCTGTCGATTTTACGGACACTCTTTCACCCAATTAGCTCGTTAAATGAACGGTTACCATACTTGGCGTCTGACTTCAAGTGTGAGATGTTGGATTTTTCTATTGCAATATTCTTTCGGAAAGAAATTCATTGAATATTTCATCTATATTCAAATATACATTTTTGGCATCTGATTTAATTTCAATAATGGTCTTGTGGCACTGATATAACAAAGAAACAACACAAAAAAAACACCTACGAATTAGTATCTACGTCACAATTTCTATTTGCATTATTTGATTGGTCCTTTCCTTTTGGTACGGCAAAAGTTGTTCAAATATGAAAAGGCTTCTACACTATTTACGCTACTTTTATTTGTATAAAATATTAACTCGGCAACAACGATGTTGGTTATTTCATTAGTAATATATTCAACAAAAATAATATTCGAGGAAACTTATTCACGGAATTTTTTACCGTCGGTATGATTCCCTAGATACAAACCATAATATTTTGAAATGAAAAGCAGGTAATATACTAAACTTTTTTTTTCATCAAATCTTCCAAATTAAAAGCAAATATTGAATCTGAATCGAAGCACCTGCATCTGTCTGCGTGAATGTATAATGTTCTTGCTCTATTTATTTATCATTTTATTTCGGAGAGTTAGATTTTTAGTTCATAATGAGATTTTCAAATCCATGTGAAAGCTTTTAGTCTGAGAAATACTTGAATTTCCCATTTTAAATTATCGAGTTGAAAAGGTTTCATGAGTTAAAAAGCAACACGAATATAAAATTCTAAAAATTTCTTCTGAAATTAGGATGCATTCGTGGAATTTCCTTTAAATATCTCTATATCTATTAAATTCTTATCACTAAAAATGAAAGTTTAATGTTACATTGCCATATTTAATCATCGGAGTGCTTAAAGTGTTTTTAATAAAAGAGAAAAATCTTATATTTTATATAAGAGGTATCCAAATAAATTTCGAAAAATTTTCTGAAATAATTTTAAGTAATTAAAGGTTGAGAATAAAAGAGACAATAAGAAATAATTTCTGAGAATTTCAGAAATTCTCAGAACTTAGTTTTAAAATGCTCAAAAGATTATTGAGATTGTTGACTCGATTGTCCCTCAAATTAATTGAGCATTTGTCTGTGGTTGTCCCAACATTTCACCTCGTTATTTTATTTCTGACTTTTCTAAACCTTTGGCTATGTAAGCAGTCCTTCTGGGCTGCAAAAGGTTCTGTCTTGTTTTTTTTGTTTTGTATGTGTTCTTGTTTTTCATTAAAAAAGTGGCAGAGAGTGTTGACTGTGGGCACGCGATTGGTTAGACTTAGCATGCTCTTAGAGTAATGGGAAGGTGTCGGACTTCTCCAATGAGGACGTCGAGTCTGTGAGAATGGTCTGTGGTATTGAGAGTGGTAGATTCCTATAGACCCCACCGCTTTTCCTGCCAATGTGCCAGTCCACGATGACAGGGGTGGATGTCTGTAATTTATGTTATGTACTTTTAGTCATAAAAACAAGAGAACGTTTGTGGAATAAATAAACTTAAGATTAATCAGAGTTTTAAAAGATTCACTTGATTCTCCACATAATCCATTCGATTAGCATATTTTACATAGTTTTTGAGGCAAATAACATTATTTGGTGCTTTACATGACTATGTCAACATGTGCATTTAAAACAGTGTACCAGCTGAATTTAGTAAATACATAGGCACAGAATAGTTGTTCTTAGGCACGATATCAGAGGCAAATTTGCATATTCAGAGCTTTAGATGGCACAAACTGTGTCAACATGTGCACTTAAACCCTTAACTGGTTCGCCTGTGCGCCGTACTTTCATTTTAAACTTAAAAACTAAAAGTCATTCTCAGACGGTATAATTCGATACAAAAATTACGTGGAATTCAGCTGTCCTTGAGAACCTAAAGGAAGGTCGATTGAATTAAATTGACAACAGATTCCCAAAAGAGAAGGAGTCATCTAATTAGATGGTTGAGAAAACAAATCAGTTAAAGAGTTAAAACAGTGCATCAGCTGAATTTAGTAGGTTACATAAGCGCAGAATAGTTCTACAGAGGCATGATATCCGTTATCTGAGGCAAGACGGCATATTCAGAGCTTTGTATGACACAAACTATGACAATATGCATACTTAAAACAGTGCACCAGCAGAATTTTGAGTTATATTTGCATTCGCCAAATATATATTTGTTTTTATTTTTAACCTCTGCTTTTAACAAAACAATTATCGGGTAGTTTTGTTTATATATGTTACCGTTAGAGTGAGTAATTCAGTTATTTCATAGAATATATAGTTATTTCATTAATTAATTATTTAATTATTAACTGATCAAATCAGTTAACCCAGCCCTCAGAAAACTCAGATTCCTAGAAAACTAGTCACCTGTTCATTCCTTTCTTATCAGTATATGAGTTACTCACCCCCCTCTGCCTTTTCTGAGTATTTAGAAAGTATTTCCGGAATTTTTCGTCCCCTAATACACGTTTGGTCACTTACTGGGGTTATTAAATGACCCCGTGCGCCTTTCCGTTTGTTCCAGAGGTTAGTTTTTAAACGTATCTGATACGGCCAGCTCGTTATTTTCCTTGCCGAATTGAAGTATTTAACTGTTTCTCCAATGCCGACTCCATAAGAAAAAGAAATGGAGCGTTTACGCAAATTTCTTGCTGAAGTTGAAGCTGATGAAGATCCAGACTTTGACAATGAAGACAATGGACCGGAAGATATCGTAGAAGAGATTTTTTCCGATCATGAAAGTTTCTGCGAATATGATACGGGCAGTGGTCCCCAACCCCCGGGCCGCGGACCGGTACCGGTCCGTGGATCAAATGGTACCGGGAAGCCCAAGGAAGATTAAATTATTTCCATTTTTATAAGCTTTTATTCAACTTGGATTTTCTTCCTTCAAATCTTGTGATCGATTTCTTACCCCCAGATGGAACCGTCTCGTTGCAAAGAAAGAAGCTCAGGGTTCTTATTGATTTAGCGTTGTAGTGAGTTAAAATGTTAAATCACTTTATATTCATTTTTTGGTGTAACTGTATTTTATTTTGAATATGTTTAAATATTTGTTTATTAAAAAAACCAATTATTAAAAATGTTTTTTAATGTTTAAATGCAATTAAATTAAAATTATTAAATCAAAACAATCTAAAATATAAACAATCAACTCTCCCCCCCCCCGGCAGCGGGCCGCGGTAAAATTATCAAACGTTGACCGGTCCACGGCTATAAAAAGGTTGGGGAGCACTGTGATACGGAAGCGGAAGAGCACGGAGATTCTGGAAATTAGGATGTGAATAACTTGGAATTGTTTTCAACAAAAGAGGGCAATGAGTGGGCAAAAACAAAATTTAGTTAAAATATTCGTTGTTATAATATTGTGTCGTGCCCACCTGGAAGAAAAGGACAGCGAAAGATGTGACAAGCCGTGTGAAGAGTTGGGAGTTATTCATCAATGATAACATGATACATTTAATTATAGAGTGAACAAGTATATTTATCGAGAAATGCGCACCACACTTTTCACGCGAAAGAGATGCGCGAAAAATGAACCTCTAGAAATCCGTGCTTTATTAGTGGATAATAATAGAGTAGATTTGATTTGTGGTAAGCATTGTATTCTTAATGTCTAAAAGTCAAAAGCGTTATTTTTCCAACTAAAAATATAATGATTTTAACAGCGCTGAGTTGAATTTTAGTTTGGGGTCATTCTATGACCTTCGCGCGTCTTAGCGTTCGCTAAGGAGGCGCGCTTTCTCTCGGGTTAAAGTATGTAATAAATTAACAATTATATACTTTAACAAGTTATTCTATAAATTAACTAATAACAGACAGTTAAAGAGTAAAATAAACAATTTAACTGGGTTATGTAGCATATAAAATTGTTATTTATAGAAAAACACAATAAAATAATTTGCTACAACACGGTTTATTAAAACTGCACTTGGAATTGCATAACACATTATATATTATACGTTATATTTGAATAACAAATGCAATTTTGATGTTAGACAATTTGAGTGTAAAATAAACAATTTAAGCATTGATTCTCTCTTCACAACCCTTTGAATTCTGATATTTAATTAAAATCACTCTGTATATCGCAATACAGTAGCTAATACTAACAAGCGGGATGAATCATGTCGGCTCTTTTACACTTTTACAAGGTGTAGATCATTATTCTAAACCATAGAATGCAAGTGAATTCTAAGCGTTAACTGACTTGATCAGTTATTTCATGAAATAAGTAAGTATTCTATAAAACAACGGATTTCATACTTTTGCGATAACATATATGCGAAAATTTCGAAGCTCTTCTTTTAGGTTTTTTTTTCGAAAAGGAGACCACTGAATATTTTATAAATGCTGAAATACGTTTTTCTTTTGTATTGGTCTTTTTCTATCTGATTTAATTTAAATAATGACCAGTGGGACTGACATAATAAGCCGAAAAAGGAATATCACCTGTGAATTAGTTTCCGCGTCGCAGGTTCCGCCTGTTTTATTTCATCGGTGTTTTTCTTTTATTCCGACAAAAGTTGCTAAAATATGAATGACTTCTTCACTATTTACTGTATTTTTATTTGAACGAAATATTAACTTAACAATAACGATGTGGCGTTTGTAGTAAAAATATTCATTAGAAATATTCTTCGAGGAAACCTATTCATGGAATATTTTACCGTCCTAACGATTCCCTAGATACAAATCAATGAATAGCAAGGAATATCCATATTTTAGGCTTTAAAACTTTTAATACTGAATTTGAATCGAAATACTTACATTTGGTGGTGCGAATACATAATCTTTTAGAATACCGGCGTTTTAAAAAGTTTGCATTGAAGAGTTATTAGTGCAATATCTGAATTTAAAATGATATGTGAAAGCTCTTTATCGCAGAAAAAAATTAGAATTTTATTTCGAAATATTAAGTTTATCAATAATTTTAAAAGAAAAAAATCAAATTCCTAAATTTTTCTAAAATGGATGTAGATTCCTTGGAGATTCGTGAAAGATCTCATCACCTATCGAATTCTTTATGACTATTGTTAATGGAAGTAAAAAAAAAAAATATAGCGTCGCTTTTATTTAATCATGGGGGATTCAAAGTCGTTTCGATAAAAGAGGGATTTTGCGATAGCAATTTTTTGTTCTATTAAGGGGTATTAAACCAACTTTTGAAAAATTTATAAAATATATGGAGGTAATTTTGCACCGAAAATTTAAAACAGCCTACAAATGCGTATGTGTACGAAAAAAAATGGTGAAAATTTCGGCTTTCCAGTTTGTGATCGTTTTTTCGACATAGGTTCTATTTATCGGCCTCGTCATCCGACCGCGTTTCAAGATTACAAGTTCTGCCCCAAAATAACCCTCGCGTTGCTTCAAAACCGGACGTTAATATAACTAAACTAAATCGACACAGATTCTTATTTAACCAGGGTATGTATGCCTTATGCTATAAATTTATGAGAAATTTTATAGAATAAACAAACTAGTTTATCGGGGCTAAAATAAGGGGGAAAAGGTTTAGTTTTTGTAAAAATTATACGTTTACTCATCAAAGTTGTGCTTAGGTATATCTAATCTAAGTAAACCAATTTTTCTTATTTCCCTAGCGTATATGACATACGTGCATATTTCTACCCAGCTAAAAAAAATCTGCAGAAAAAAATGTTTTTGAAGTTTTTTTAAGATTTCTGTAGATTTTTTGAAGACAGAAAAAAATCTGCATTTTTTCTTCAATTTAATCTGCAAAAAATCTGCAAAAAAATTTATTTATTTTTTTTCTTTAAATATCCTGAAGATTTTTTAAGACAGCAAAAGATCTGCATTTTGTGTTCAATTCAATTTGCAGTTAGTTAGCAGATTTTCACAACATCATTAAACTTGGCCAATAATCTGTTGATTTTTTGAAGAGTTCTGCAATTTCATAATATCTGAATTTCTCTCTAAATACATATTTACACCATATTCTCTAATATTGCAGCTTTATTTTCCAAAGGATATAAAACAAAAGTAGAATATAATTATCATTATTGTTTAATTTTACACCAGACAGGAGTTTCATCAATCCTTTTTGAATTAGTCATATCGACCATATACTTCTATAGAAAAGGAATGCATCAGCAGTAAAAAATTTCCTAATCGAAAATTGTCTTAGGCACTAATTTTTTTTAAATATGCCACTGAAGAAATGAATTCTAAATTAATCTTTAAAATAAATATTTGAGATTTTACCATTTTAAACTTTTCCCTCATAATTTAATTAATTTCCAATTAGTTTTCCGATTGTCTTTCTGACTCACTATTTTCCTCCAAAAAGAAGGGAATAGTGGAGCTTGCACCCTTTGGAAGGCGAGAAGGCTGTTGGCATGTCGTGAGTGTAAATTTGCAGAGTAACGCAGATACCAGGCAGTTTAAAATACAAAAGAGTTTTAATCCAGTTTACTTAAAAAAATAAAGACATGCTGCTGTCTTGCAGCTTACACACTCACTGACAGCCATCCATTCGACTGACTTCTGCTACTTGCTTTAAAAACATAAATGAACAATATATATAGATTGTAACAACCAATCAACTTAGACTAGTGCCGTAACTTCGGCTACGTCATGAAATAAACCAATGAGAATGAATATATCTCGTTTTGAAAAATATCATTTATATGTCGTATTACCGAAAAAACTGTATCAGCTGCATTTGGATTTATGTTAAGGTTTTCAATGAGCCTTTTTCATTCATTTAACATTTCGCTCCGAAACTTGGCTTAGTTTTGAAAGTAATCCCTAAAAGCAAGATTTCCTTTAAAGTAGAAGGCATGAGTATAAATGCGAGATGCCAACTTTTAGGTCTACTTTAGTTATATTAAAGTCTGGTTTTGAAGCAACATGAGGGCTATCTCAGGAGGAACTTGTAATTTTGAACCATGTTCAGATGATGAAGACAACACCTGAGTGAGCACTCCCTTCTCCAAACTTCCGCGACACACCAGTGGCAAGGCTTTTGACTCCCAACGTCAGATTTAATGTGCGCCACGTCCAGATACACGGCGGAACTTTCGCATACTCGGGTTTTGAACCTGGAACCTTCCAATCTCAAAGCCACCAGGCCACTGATAAGCACAAAAATTTCTAAAGAAAGCATCTATTTTAGCATAATTTTATTTGTCCTCTTTTATATTGTACCTTTCGATCTAAACGTATGTTTATACAAAAAGAAAATGGGGATTCTATGATTCGCACAAGCTTATATCATGTTAGTTTAACCCTTATTAACACTTGAATTTAACACGCTGCAGTAGACGAAATTTTCATGCACTTTTATAGAAGTATAAAGAGGAGTAATTTGTCAAGGTATATTATTATCTAAGCTTTAACATGCTGCCTTAAATGAAATTTTTATGCACTTTTAGAGAAGAAGAAAAAGCAGAAATTAATCAAGAGCATTATCTAAGCTTTAACATGCTGTCGTAGATGAAATTTTTATGCACTTTTAGAGAATAATAAAGAGCAGCAATTTATTAAGAGCATTATCTAAACTTTAACATGCTGTCATAGATGAAATTTTTATGGAATAATAAAGAGCAGCAATTTATTAAGATCATTATCTAAACTTTAACATGCTGTCATAGATGAAATTTTTATGGAATAATAAAGAGCAGCAATTAACCGAGAGAATTACCTGCTTCCGTAGATGGAATTTTTATGCACTTTTAGAGAAGAATAAAGAGCAACAATTTATCAAGAGCATTATCAAAGTCAATATTAATCTAAACAAATAACGCAGGAGCAATTTCACTGTCAGCCGAGAGATGAATGTCAGCTAAGCATCATTCACTCCATTATCTGAAGAAGCTTTGACACAGAAAACTTTCTTCTCCACAATTGCAAGCACGTCTAGAGGGCATTCGTCTCTTAACCCGGCCCTCGAACCAAGTTAATTGACTACGATTCGCACTTAAACCTTCCACTACTTCTGCAGGGACTTTGAAGCAGAGAAATGGGAGGACCTGTTTAAACACGGTGCAAATCAGATCTTCAATTACTACAGAACTTTGATCTGTGCTCGAGAAGATATCGGATCTCTTAGCAGCTCCATGGATGGGTGACAAAGAGGTAATGAAAACTTATAGGGGCAGGGGATCTGTGGATAGACCTAGTTCTACGAAGTAAACACATCTCACTTCAGGTTTCTCTTTAGGGTAATATAGCCAATTTGGCGAGTGGTGTTTATTTTCGCCGCCTTATTTCAGAAAGCTGTTCCTCATATTTCTAAAACTTCTCTATTCTTTGAAATAAGTTATATAATACACCTGTTTAATTCAGTGATTCTCTATCTGACGGGAGCATAAAAATATGAAGAAAAGACAAAAAAATGTAACAGATTGTTTATTGAAACTAAAGTAACAAATTATATATTCTTTTTATATAAAAATAAAATACCTGGTATTAAAATTTTATTAAATTTTAATACCGGGTAATTCATATTTATAAAAATAATATATTTGTAAATATGAATTGTTTTTAATCTGCAACCTAAAATTTGATATTTTCATTTCTCGTGTTTTTAATAATTTCTATTGAAAGATAGATTTATCTTGTAATACGACGCAGTTTTATTTTTCTTTTAATTGAAGAATACTTAAATTTTATCATTTCGAATTTTATCTTATCGCCTATACTGTCGAATTAAAACACTTTTGGCTAGCAATGATTTTAAAACTTTTCACTTTTTATCTCAATATGCATATGAAATCTAAAAGAGTTTGTGATATAAATTATTTAAAATTTTGACAATTTATAGGAAAGGAGGCAAAATTAAGAAAAAATTAATGCATATCTAATAGTCTGGAGCAGTGAAAAATTCATGCCAAATTCATTCATCAAGTTGGTTGAGTTATTTTGAGTTATTGCTTTGATGAACACATAGACACACATATTTCAAAATAGTCTGTTTCGGACTGATAGAGGTTTTAACACGTCGATATTCACCAAAATTTTAACGATTTCAAAACTTTTCCGCTTCGTATATGAGGAAATAAAAAAAAGGAGGAAGAAGGAATTTCCCAAGAAATTGAAAAATCCATTAATTTACAAATTTCCTGAGCAATTCATTCTTTCTCTAAAATAGGCTCTAAATGAGCTGAAAAGATTTCGGAATTTGTTGTATGAAATCGGATTGCTTTCAGTATTCAAGATATTTATCTCTACTCTATTAGCACAAGATATTGTTACGAAATTTGTTTGGTGTGTGTACGATGAAAACAGTCCAACAAGGAGGATAACGCAGAATGACACTCTATTCTCGAATAATTCCAGAAAACACGAAGCACAGGTAACAAAAAAAAAAAAACAGCACTTGCTCAGATTGGCAACACAAACTGACAGCAATTCACTAATACGAAGAGCAACAACACTTTCAATACCGCTTGGAGTCTAATAGCTTACTAGCTCGCACAGCGGATAAAGCTCCAAAGAGAGATTCCAATGCCTTTCGAATTCCAAAGACGATCCCAGTCGAACAACACATTCAAAGTCGATCAACACACACTCTCCCTGTGATCCGAGAACGGTCCTTTTATAGTCTCTTATTTCTCTTATTTTTATGTCTTATAGTCGACAGGCCGTAACTTCACATGGAATCATCTGGATAAATCCGGACCTCTGTCCCTAATAGAGATATGAAGAAAATTCCAGCATTTTTGAGGTCGCTAAGTCGCCAAAATGGTCGCCAAGGTCAGGAGTTAAGGCCTGGCTGCTGCCGGTCATTCCACACCATCCCTGTAAAACTCTCTTCCCAACCTTTTCAAACAAAATTTCTTTATTATTTTTATTAGATGGACCCGATGTTCGATACGAGAGCATAAATTATTTGTAAAAATGGCTGCAAATTTTTAAAGTTTAAAAGATACTTCCAACTTTTAAGAATGCATCAACAGCATACGTTCGAAGAGTTTTGCTACTTGCGTGAAGAATGCTGAAGTCGTCACAGACCTCCAAGTGATATTGTTCTGACTGAAGTTTTGTAATACTCTTCCGTTCTGTTGAACTTACACTAACTTGAAAAGCACAATATGTCATCCCACTTTCCTACTCAACTGTGTTTTAAGGAAATAGTAGTGGGTAAGCCAAAGGATCACAAAATGAACTGGCAACGGGTTATACCTAGATTTCACCAGTTACCCTACTTAAAAAAATCTGAAGACATCTGTCCATTCGTCTATCAATTCCACCTCTTTCATTTATAAGCGCCAAGTAGCCTTAGTACGAGTCAGAAGTGTACACGTGCCGTTGGTGCTACAAGATGATCTATGAATGCGCAAGAGATTATTACGATATCGGATTTCAACGGATGCAAGTGGCTTTTAAACTTCAAGAACGGTCGAAGATTGTCTTTTTATCTTACCACGGAATTACATTAATGATATTAAATGGTGTAAATACTTGTACATATTCTCTAAATTCTAATTATTAATACAAGTAAATGAATGAAAACAGTTAAATAATTTAAGAGATTCTAAAAAATTATTCAACTTTGCATTAAACAGAATGGCGCTAAAATACAGCAACTTCCAATAAAATACAAATTATACTCCTCGACAGAAAATTTATTTCCAATTTTTATTTTGAATCTAAATGGCGAGTGGCCTTTGAAAACGTTCCCCATTTGGATTCTTATTCCTTTGTTCTTTCAATCTTATTTCTTTAATTTTATTGTGTTCTATTTTTAAAGTTTGGTTTTCTGTCTATTGATTTTGTATCTTTGTCGTTGAAATTTTCCTGGATGCTGCTGCGTTTGCGCGCAACAGATTAATTGTTTTTACTGTTGTTTCCTGTGTCTCTTTTGTTTATTATTTTTCTGTACATATTCTAATTATTAAGGTATTTTAAAGGTTAACCTCTTTTATATTGTGAAGCCAAACGCTACGGTCAAACAGCAATAATTTAACAGCCGAACTGATGAAACTTCCAAGTATTTTGCTCTAACACATCGATTAATTAAAATTTTATTTTAATATTCCCCGCTTTGCTCAATGTGAAAATTCGCAGCAGTTTTAATGAACGTAAGGATTGCAACTGGTTGAATTTTATCCAAAATGCCTTTTGGAACTTTTCATTTGCTGTTATTGATTGCCTTTGATTTGCTGTCTCTTCAAAACTCCTGAAGGTCGGTTTTCACCAGGATTTGGATGACGTGATTACAGATGATGGTAGACTTGTCCCTGAGCAGTTAAACTTTTAAGGCCAGAACCAAAGTGACTCTGTTTAGCTGACGGATATGTTTCAAGCATTGAGAACTCGATGCTGTTAACTCTTCGGATTGTAGATAGATTGGAAATTTTGCCAGTATGACAGGCAATACGTCTTGTAGAGTATTGACTTAATTCAGCTAATACCACTATATTATTTATTAAAAGTATGACCCAATGTTGACCAACTGGAGAAGCGAATGTTCTTACAACTATCGGCTTTATGTTATGGTGCTGAGGATTCGACTTGGACTGTTCACCGTGTACAACTTAATCTTCCAAATTTTGGAATAGATAACGATCATCAAACCTACAAGCATTTTTAATCTGAAGAATTTCATCCGATTTCTTACTACACACTAGATATAACGTCACTTAGCAACGTTTGATACCAACCACTTAGGAACGCGATTGTTCTCATATGCACGCGTTTAGCAACGCTTGACTGTCCTTAACTGCGTTATTGGCTTGATATGAGCGTCGCTTAGCAACGTTTTTCTCTTTAACAACTCTGTTGGGTGAAAACAAATTTTTCATCTGCGGACTGAATCTTTAAAAGCCCAGTGTTGCTTTTAAGCAACATACCCAATTTTATCCTCTAAAATCTTGAGAATAAGACTGAAGTTCTAATGCCTGTTGTTGCCAATAGAACACATACTAAAATTGTTACCAAATTAATTTATAACATATAGATAGCAGCCTGAGTGCTGAAAAAAATTAAATAAATTGATGTTTTTCACTTAAGACTGCATATTTTTGCTTTGTTTGTACAGTTTAGAATACCATATTTTATTCTATAATGTTTAAGGAAATTCCTTGTCTATATTATTAGTTCTTAAAATTCGTCTGTGTTTAATATTATAGAAATTTAACAAAGAGATTTTTTTCTTAATTAAAACTCAGTGCTGTCAGTTGGTAACAAAGTGTTTTTAACCATAAACCATACTTAAAACAAAATAGGATTTTTAAGATTATTTTTCCCACGTGTTATTCAAGAAATGAAAGTAAAAAAACATTTTAAAATTAATTTTTTTAAAAAAATCAGGCATTTAAGGGTTAATGCAGAGACTTCGGTCTGGCCTGACAGTTCACTGAATGCATTAAACGCAATTTTTATTTCTTTTACGACGATGAATAAAAAAAAGTTTACAAAGGTAATAAAAAATTATTTATTAACTTTGAACAGAAAATACAAAAGGGATTTAAGAAGCATACTTGCCGATCACATTTTCCACATAATCACCAAATCTATTTAGGCATTCATCTGAACTCAGGACTAACTTGTTTAATCCGGCTTGGCAGAAATGATGTCCTGTCGATTGAGTCAGTTCTCGACAACCGTTTTCACATTACTCTCTGAAGAGAACCTTGTTGCCATGAGAATTAATGCAGTAGATAGTATTCCTACGAGGAATCTACCTAAAAAGAATTTGCAAAAGGTTTTTATTTGGTACAATGGAAATGGTTATTTGGGATGCTTAAAAAAGATTCATTAATGGTAGAAAATCCGAAAATTTTCTTTTCATAAGCCATATGCTTAATTTTTAACCACATGTTAAAAGTGACGTCCTTAAAAATGGAAGTGAACGAGGAAGTCGAAGGAATTTTTTTTTATCAATCTACTGGAAGAATTTATGTGAAGTGTTTAAAAAAATGTTGCGAAAGTTTAGGAATTACGAAAGATTCCTTCTTCAAGTGAAAAATGTAATAAGTTAAATTTATTGTATGAAATATTTATTAAATTATAGGAAATTAATTTAAAAGTTGTAAGAAATATATGTGATTTATATTTCTATCACTAGGCAGTGAAGGGCTAATCTGTAGGTTCATTACAGAAACAGAATGAAATTGTATTTAATAACCAAAATAAATTCGAATTATAGACAATATTTTAACGTTATGTTAACAGGAAATTGAAGAGACCGTAGAAATATTCGAATTATCATCAAATTCGAAAAACATTTGAATTAATCAAGTCTTACTGTACCAGGTGGAACCCCATAAAAAAAGGGAAGTACTTATCCATGTCGAACAAAATAATCATTATTTCTTGTAAAATTTATATCATATGTACAAAAATGCGATTTCATTAGAATAAATCCTTACTTATGTTGGTTTGCTTCAAACGTAAACTCCGGAGATACTTTTAAATCCTTTATTTCTCGAACAATTATCAAAGAAGGCAAAAATGATTTACATATTCAGTCGATATTGTTTGCGAAACCTTAATGAAAAAATCGATATTGTCGAATAAATTACAAAACACTCCCCGCGGTTCGCAATTAATGCTGTTTCCGTTAAAAATTATTTGTTGCTTAGTAAAATGTCAAGAACACGCCTTCTTCAAACTTTTTTCGCATATCGCTCATTTTAGATAAATTACGAATATGCTTGTTGCTGGATTAATTAAAAAGTACCGAAGAGAACTGCGAGGAAGTTTCCTGAATTTTTTATAAATTTTTATCGAAGTTTTCAGCTACAAGTAGACATTTTTGAGGAAAAAGACTTATTATTTAAAGGTTAAATTCTTCAACAGGTAATCAATATTTTGGAATTCTTTCGGTAGTTTTGATAAATGTTGGTTCCGGATTTTGTGAACTGACTTATTGAACTCGTTTTGAAACTTATGCTGTAGGACTGATATAATAATTTTTGAAAATTTTTTTTTCAATTTTACCGGAATTTTCAAGTAATTAATGAATGAAAGGAAACTTTTTAAAAGGAAACTTGGGAAAAGATTTTATCTTGAGTAACTTTTTGAGATGTAACTAATTTATTACTCTTCTAATTATATATAGTTAATGGAGTAGAATTAAATAAAAATTAATGTTTATGTTAATTAATTCTTCAAGTAACGTGAGATAAGATGCTTTTATCAAAATGAATGATGCTAGATTGGCCATAACATCTTAATCGTGCATGAATTTGCATCCTTATGGAGTTTTCATTTAGTTCCCACAGTGATTAACCCTTAAAAGCCCGATTTTTAAAAATTTATTTAATAATGTTTTTGACTTTCATTTCATGAATAAAACATGGGAAAATACTTTAAGAAATCCTATTTTATTTTAAGTATGGTTTGCAGTTAAAAAACAGTTTGTTACCAACTGACAACACTGTCCTTTAGGGTAGACCTTGGCTAGTTGGGCATAGGGGCACGTTGGGTCAGTCGGATTATTTTAAATATTTTCCGATAGATAGCGCTGTTACTCCAGCCAAGTATGTTAGAAAATCGGATACAGGGAATGCTTCTTCTTAAGCAATGAAAGCTGCTGTTTTAGAAGTGAAGCTGTAATGATGAAAATTGTGACGATGAAGTCATTTAATTATGTTTGCAACATAAAACTTATTAATTTTGTAGTTTCAATCTCTTGGTTTTTTGCTTCACATAATTTTACAATTTTATAATTTTATGGCTCAAGGAATGGTGCATGAAAGAGATTTTCCTTTAGGCTATCTTGTGTTATCGTTCGCAGGAAATGAAAAGTAAAATGTGATAAGATTTTTTAAATGTTTCTTCAATTCTACCTTACCAGAATATTAAAAAGTGATGTGGCCCAACTTACCCCGTAGTCGGGGCAGGTCGGGTCACGCGACTTGGTATCAGTTTCAGCTTTCAAATTAATGCTAATAGTTAATATTTTCAAATGTTATTATGGTGAATTCTTCCTGAAGGTACGCTGATAGTGTTTGCATTAAGAAAAATTTAAAATGTTGAAATGTAATTTTTTAAAAATTCTTAGAAGAAAGAACGGCCCAACTAGCCCCGGTCTACCCTACTTCAGAAATAAATTTCCTTGATACTATTCTATAATATTAAACACAGATGAATTTTAATAACTAATAATACGAATAAGGAATTTCCTTCAACACTGTAGAAAAAAATATGTCATTCTCAAGCGTACAAACAAAGCAAAAAAGATGCAGCCTCAAGTGAAAATATCAATTTATTTTTATTTTCTTCATCGGCCTTCTGGCTGACATCTATATGTTGCGATTCGATTTAATAAAATTTTCAATATGTATTGGCAACAACAGGCATTAGAACTTCAGTCTTATTCTAAAGATTTTAGAAGACAAAATTGGGTATGTTGCTTAACCGTTTGCGGACAGGTAACTTTTTGGAACACTCAAATAAGGTTGGCGCACTTTATACGCCATCCCATTTTTCTAACTCTGCGCTTATTTAATTACATAAAACTTTATTTTTATAGTGTGATAAGATTAGGGTTTTGAATGGATGGATAATATACACATTTGTGTCCGAATTTTAGCCTCTATCCTCTTCGTTAACCAAATTTCCCACAACTCAATCTTGTTGGAAATTCAAATGAAATTGTTCAGTCACTGAATGAAACGCATCTCATTGGTTAATTTTCATGACGTAGCCGAAGTTACGGCACTAGTCGAAGTTGATTGGTTGTTACAATCTATATATTTTGTTCATTTGTGTTTTTAAACAAGCAGTCGAATGGATGGCTGTCAGTGAGTGTGTAAGCTGCAAGACAGCAGCATGTTTCTTTTTTTAAGTAAACTGGATTAAAGCTATTTTGTATTTTAAACTGCCTTTTATCTGCGTTAACTCTGCAGCAGTACACTCACGACATGCCAACAAATTTCGAGAACGTCGAAATGTAGCGCACTTTATATGCCGTGCCTCTCCGCAAAGGGTTAATGGCATCACTGGGCATTTAAGGGTTAAGAAGTTCGGAGCAACTTTAAAATGACTGAAGGACAGAAAGAATGGAAACGAAACTATATTTTTAGGTAGATTCCTTATAGGAGTAATACCTGTTGCAATTGTTCTCATGACATAACTTATGGAAAATTGTAGCAGCTCTTCACTGATCATAGTCCTTATAGCTCCAAACCACCCTTCTTTTAAAAAGTTAACATATTCAGATTGTCCACTTTAATCGTGGTCGGAGGGCCGTAGTGTTCTACTGGTAAGGTATTGACCTCGGAACTGGACGGTTCCAGGCTCGAAACCCTACTGAAGATACGTCGTGTATTCGGTCTGTTGCACGTTAAATTATACGTAACATCCTTCCGCTGGTGTGGTGCGGAAGTTTGGAGGGGGGTGCTAGCTCAGGTGCCATCATCGTCATCTGACCGTGGTTCAAAATTACGAGGTCCGTCCCAAAATAGCTCTCGTGCTGTTTCCGAACGGGACGTACTTTAACTAAATTAAACTATTAGTGCTTTCGCAGCTAATTTCTAAACCGTTACAGATAGGCATATACTTCAAATTGGAACAAAGGCTTGAAAGGACTAAATAACTAGATTCTATGTTGTTTGAATAAATAAATACACTGCTAAAAATTTACGAAGTCTAAATTTTTATGCAGTCCTTCAGTCATATTTAATAAAATAGTTTTGACACACTAACATTTAAAACCAAAAAAATGTTCCACTCTTCTGATCGAGTTATGAAACTTTCAATCTCACTACTTGAGACGATTTCAATGGCCACGTCGAGGAAGATCCGCCCTTGAACAGGCAGCGTTTGCTAGAGGCGTCCTTTGATTGGCTTAAAAATAAAAAAATTCAAAGCTTTGTATTTGCTCAGTTTTAGTATAGTGCAACTTTTTTTGATTAAAACGTTGGTATGTCGAAAATATTTTATCAAATATGACTAATAGGACCGGAGGACTGTATGAAAATTTAGATTTTGTAATTTTTTCAGCAGTAAATTTATCGATTCAAATATAAAATACAACTATTTACGTCATTTGAAGTATTTTTACAAGTGGAAGTATATATCTATGGGGTCTATTCTGGTACCCCCGGTTGGGTTTGGAGACGTCACTTTTCCCGTTGTTAACGTGCGGAAAAAGTGACGTCTCCCAACCCAACCGGGGGTACCAGAATAGACCCGTAAATCTAACGGTTTAGAAACGAGCTATTCGACCACGATTAAAGTGTGCACCCTATACAATTATAAATTGTTTATATACTTATTTAAACAAGAATGGAGGACTTCTTTCAAAAATGGCAGAAAATCCAAAAAGAATACTTTCTCAGAACTATGAAGATATAAATACAAATTAAGGGGAGTTTTAATTGTGAAAGAGTTAAAAAAAATACAAAAATAATGACAAAAAACGCTGAGGAATAAGAATCTGGTGGATGACGTCATTAGAGGCCATTCATCCATGCAGATTCAAAACCAGAATACGTTTCCTGTAGATGAAAAAGACTTTAAGGTCTAAATTTAGTACGGAATTTCCTCTAAAGCCTGAACCCACTCTGGAATAAACTGGAAAGAAAATTATATTCTATTATTTGTCTTCTATTATTGTTTATTTTGTCTTTTTAGATATTCAATTCTCAGAACTATTGCATAGAACATAAAGATCTTTTAATTTGTACATTTATATGATAATTAATGTTTTAAAATATATTGCCCTTAGTTGAAAATGAATTTTAAAAAATTTTTGGTAGCAAAAATAGAAGAAAAAATGGGAAAATATTCGCTCAGGTTCCACCGAGATTTGAACTCGGATCGCTGGATTCAAAGTCCAGAGTGCTAACCATTACACCATGGAACCCCGTTGAGCGATAGCTTATTTATCACTATGAATAGATAGGTTTGAATAGCCATCCACCTAGTAAACAGAGTTTGATAAACAAGGTAGAATGCATTGATGAAATGTTGCCTGACTGCAGGATTGTGGAATCAATGCACCACACGCGGTATTGCATCCTATGGTTGAAAGTTATGACAGACGTGACGTTGAGATAAATGTTGTCGAGTCTTATTGACTTTTTCACATAGTTGATTGTCTTAAATAAGGCTTCTCTGACTTCACGCTTTTCTTTGCATTTTATTACAACTCCTGTATCCCTTGTATAAAAATTTTTAAAATTCTGTCTGTCTTTTTGCTCTTACATTTCACAAAATTATTTTAATATATAAAATTCAATAAGAGCTAGTGTTGGTTGCACAAAATAATCATATCTACTTTAAAAAATGCTGCTAGGAAAGAATGGATTTTTTTCATTGATGTCAATTTATTTCTTGTTAAACCAGTATCTCGTCAGCCAAAGGATCTATAAATTTTTTAAATAATTTTTTCGTTCTTAAACGCAAACGTGTCATATAATTTGTATTATATTTTTGAGAGCTCAAGATTGTTGGATTCTTTTTCAAACCTCTTTCTTATTCTTTTTAAGTCGTTAATACTTGGCTCAAGATTTCTTATACTTGATATCTCAAGATTTGTTACACGAAATGCCTGTTAGTAAGCATCAACTGTTAAGCAGCGGAGATCCTCAAACGAAAAATGATGATCTTTTAAGAGCAGAATTGCGTTGGAAAGCGCTATTAGTGTCTCACTGTCAGATCGTTTTGCTTGAGTTCCAAGTCTGAAATCTACGCACTGCACAAAACAATGGTCATATCACGTAAAAAACATTTATACTCAAGATGTTGATTAGTGCGAAAACATTCATTTTTTGTTACGCTGAATTCCGGTTATCAGTTTATCCGGTAACACACTATAGAAGATTTTCAGTAAAATAAAATTCTGGAAAAGTATTAATCATATTTCAATGAGAATTCTTTAATTTCAATTTACTAATATATGTAAAGAAAAAGTTTCCAAAAGGAAAACAAAATTCCATTGGCAGAGTTTTTTTTGATGAAGGCGTAATTATTTGGTGGAGCTGGTAAATATGGCACGAGCTTCAGCACAGAAGGTTCACATGTTCAAAATCTGGTTCCTTTAAAGACCAGCTGTGTATGTATTAGGGATGGCTGTTATTGCGAAAATAACCGGTTTTTAACCTGGTGGTTATAACCGCTCAAAATAACCGGTTTTCGGTTTATTTTATAACAAAACAAATTTTTTATTATTATTGCTTTTACAGGAAATCAATCCATTGGCAAATATTTATCTGTTCATAAAGACTCTTTCAGTAATCCGCCTATCAACATACGCCTCGAGGAAGCGGTTGTCGATGATTGGCCTAAGATGATAAAATTCAAAGCTTCATAACATGGTAAATTTTAGTCTAATCGAATCTAAAATCGAGCTTATCTTCCGATCCGTTTTTTTATCCGGTTATTGGAATTAAAAAAATAACCGGTTATAACCGGGACAAAAAGACCGGTTTTCGGTTAAAACCGGTAGGTTTTTCCCATCTCTAGTATGTGTAGATCTGGTGCACGTTAAAGTTGCCGTTCCCACCAAAGATCGTCACTCTACTTGTGTGGGCTTAGTGTAGTTTAAATCTGTCGGCGTGGGGCAATTGTCCTTATGCTGGTGTGGTTAGTAAGTTTGAAGAATTGAGTGCCTGTTCAGGAATTGTTCTAGTCTTATGACTACTAAGCAAAATTAAGTTTGCCCCAAAATAACGCTAGTGTAGTTTCAAAAAGGGACGTTAATCTAACTTAACAAAACTAAATATTTTTTAAGTATACTTTTAAGCTTTACTTTTTTATTTTATAACAAATTTAAATAATTTACTTTTATCCTAAACCTTATGCAGAGTCATGCATATTGTCCTATTATGAAAATCCATCTCTATTCCACACATATCCTAAGTTTCCCAACAAGTTACATACATTTATTCTGTTTGGAAAATATATAGCCGATACCTGGTTGAAAAACTATAGGCATATAGGGTGTCCCAAATGCCCTCGACACATTTCAAAATTTAATAAAAAATAAAAAAAGTGATATCAATGTGCGGTTTTCACTAAATTGCTTTCCGCTCCATAAAGTTCCTTATTCCATAAAGAAATTGTTAACAAATCGTACATTTAATTTTAATAAATGTCTGTACCTCAAAACAGTATCGAAGTACTGTTGTTCGTGCAATTCCTATTTCCCGTGAAGCACTTCACATTGAGCATGTAGGACCATTGACCACGTATATTTCCGGATCCGTTCGGCATCATCATCTGATGTGCTTGGCCAACCACTTCTTAGTCTGTTCAACACGCTTCCAGTCTCTAAAAATCTTCAGTGCCATGACAAAATGCTGTTTCGGCAAGAAGCAGCTTTATGAAACTTTCTTTGAACTTGACTAATCGACTTTGTTTGAAAGTACCAACCGACGCAGTTTGCTCTTTCCGCTGAGTCGTCATGCTTTCACACAAGGACGGATTGGAAGCTAACTTTACTAAGCTAATGCTGCACCACTAGGCTATATATGTTGCAGACAATTGACCCATTCTTTATGTCATAAAAAACTTTATGCTGCGTAATATAATTTAGTGAAAACCGCACACTGATATCACAATTTTTGATTTTTTTATTAAATTTTTTAATGTGTCAAGGACTTTTGGGACACCCTGTATTACTCTAACACCTTTCTCCTGGCATCGGCTTCTATAGTACGGACATTCACAAGAGATCAAAAGTCATTCTTTTAAGAGCAGAATGAGGTCGGAAAGATATTTTAATTCTTCACTTCAGAATGGTATTGCGTGAGGTCTCATTAAATAGAAAGTGTAAAAGGACGAGTTGCTGTATTTTATTGGCTGACTACAGGACTGGAGGGTTCGAAATACCATTTCATAGGAAATACATCGAGTACACGGTCTATACATTATAAAACCACCAGGGTGAAACGTCCCCTAAATGGGCTGGTGTGGAAGTTGGGGGCAGAAGGACGCCAGATCAAGTGTCGCTCTCGTCGTCTAACCGTGGCTTCAAATCAAGAGGTCTGCCCCAAATTAGCCATCATGTTGCTTAAAATGGAGCATTAATCTAACCAATAAAAATTAAAACTTTAAAAATTCTGAAATCGGCACTCCGCATTAAAGAATGGCTGCACTATCTGTAAAACGTCTGAACCCGATCAATTAAAATGTGTATAAATGTTGAAACGTTACTACACATAGCACTTTACTTGATACAGGCTTCCGATTTCAGTTTTTGGAAAATTTCAACTATAAAGTACACCATTCAGAACGCTCAGAGAAAAATAAAATCCTGGAAAAGAATTATTAACATTTCAATGAGCATATTTCATTTCATTCAGGAGTTATTAACATTTCCCACCAACTAATGTCTGTAAAAGCTAAAGTTCTAAAAAGTAGAGAAAATCTATAATCATAGATACCATTTTTTCTAAGCAATTTAATTTTCATGTATACTAAACTAGGCATTTTATAGCTTTTTGTGAAAATCAATCTATTCCACAGATCTCAGAGATTAAGCTTTCCGCCAACTTGTTTCTGTTTGGGAACAAACATATCGTGTTGGATGGCAACATACATTCATACTGTTTGGAAAACACATCGTGGGTACCTGGGCGAAACACTCTCACACATGTCACAGGCAATACCTTTGTGCAAGCATCGAGATTCACAAGAGAAAAATCCGATACTACCGAGTAA
>BGPR01003851.1:95764-106466 GCA_013235015.1 Araneus ventricosus
AAGCGATCACGCGCTGTAATTCTAAGCTACCATGCGAGTTTTTCGATAAAAAAGTAAAAACCCTATCACCTCTAATGCAAGTTTTTCTTTCCTGATAAATAAGCCCCCCCCCCTCCCCTTACGATTAGAATTCTGCCATCGAAACTTAAAACTCGTCAAATGTAACCCTATTATTTGTGAAAATGCATCAGCCAAAAGGGTACGCGCATCAACTACATTTTAACAAAATAAGAAGCGTAATGAGTTTCCTTCGGTGAATAAAAAGAAACCTTGCAAATGCCGAAGGAGACACAGCAAACACGGGGCAGAGGAAATGGGATTTTCCACTCCTCAAATCCAATTAGGGATGGGGATAGGGAACACGGGAATCTTCACTTTCCTTCAAGCTCGCCAAATCAGCCTCGGGAACGTGTTAACGCAGGGAAATAAAACAGTGTGATTAGTGTGCCTAATTAGAACCCAAATTAAGACAAATAAAAACAACAACAAAGGAAAGCTCTAACCCTCTATTGGTGGAGTCGATAATTAAAAGGCACAGATCTGAATGACAGATTCAAGAATTACATCAAACCTTTTATGTCAAGTTCGTCGAGAAGATCTTTAACGAAGTTATGGTTTGCTGCTGAATAATATCTTTGATAGGTTTTAGGCGTTATTGATTGGTCCGTTTTAATATTGTCCCACCCATTTACTTGGGTGTTAGGTAACGGTTGATCGTATGACATGTAAATACGTCAATAGATGCAGGATGCATAATGAATTAAAAAAAAAATTGGATCCATAACACTTAGCTACTAAGAACTAGTTGGAGCCTTTCAGGCGGCATGTACGAGGCATGAAATACAGTAAAACTAATTAGTTCAACCACTATCAAATGTACTTATAATAGCTCAATAGTTAATGTAATATGATCACAATAAATCTGATTTTTCTGTAAATAAATTGTATAACAGCCTCAAAGTTTGTCAGGAGGCTGCTTCTGTAAATCACTCCTAACTCCAGGTTAGGGTCTCGATTCCATCAAGATTCGATTTCGAATATTGCGAAGCTTGAAGAAAAGAGTGCCATCAGAAATGCAGGGAAATTCTCCTGGAGTTTAATTCTATTTCAGAAGTGATGAATAATAAAATGTAGCCTTTCTAATAGTTTAATAGTTAATAGTTTTGTAAGACAATGAAAACCTATTGGCAGGCAAACCCTGGGCTTCAGGTTAAGAAAACGGCAGGTTATAATCTCGTTTCCTGTTGTAAAGTTTAGGTTAAATCACTAAAAGTCAATTAGAATATTTAATTGTTAAATTCTAAAAAGGAGTGAAAATTAAACTGTATTTATTGTAAAGTTTAGTTAAATCACTAAAAAATTCAATTGAAATATTTATTTGTTAAATGCTAAAAAGGTTGGCATTTAATTAAATTATGTAAAGCTTAATTAGAATATTTTATTTATAAATTTCTAATGACTGTTGGAATTCTAGAAGAAAGTGTGTCTTAAATTAATTAACCACACAGCCGTGTATAATATGATAAATTAAGTAACTATTATTTATTTTTATTTTATTCCTTAAGTCGATTTATTGTATCCTTTGATTACTTACAAGAATGATAAAAAGTCTGATACGCAGCCATGATGTTATATAAATTAATTAATTATTCTTCTTATATTTTTTATTATTAATTAATTATTCTTCTTATTTTTATTTTTTTATTATTAATTAATTATTCTTCTTATTTTTATTTTATTCATCCAAAATCAATTATCTTATTCTTTTATTATTCAAATAAATAAACAAAAAAATTATTATTAAGGAAAATTTTTAATTCTGTTTAAGTAAAAGTTCAGTAAGAATAGGCCTCGAAGCAGAGTGCAATGAACCTTTGCAGCAGAATAGAATTCCCGCCATAAGCTAAGCATCGCCTCCCACCTTGCGAAGCATCAGAAAAACACAAGCCCGAGAAATATTCCTTCGCTCCGTCTGCCCAGTTTTCAAACAAATAACGATAAATTCTTCACTTTCTTATAAAAACGGATGAACTTAAGCCCGAGAAATGTTCCCTCTCCCCCTTTAAAACAGACGGCAGCTAAATTCTGGGTGTACTTCTTGCAATTTTTGGTAAAATTCGCCGTTTCCCACACATTTTTGCAGACCACGAACATTAGGTTGAGAAACCTTTGACCTTTGCTGGCTCAGTATTTCGAATTCCCCACATAAAGGAAACCCATTCGACAGAATTATTGCTTTTTCCTACGCTTTTCCATGACAAGATTTCACTTGTAAAATCCCTTTCTGAAATTATGACGCTGTGGCTGACGAGGAAACTATTTCTATTTCTTCACCTTTGTCCTGGGTGCGATTCGCACGGGTGTTTCTGTTTAGTAACTATCAACACATCCATAATCCCTTTTCGCTGAAAAAAGTTCAGAGACCCAAGTGGGATATTGCTAGAAGATGCTCTGGAATTAGCCGGGATTGGACAGAAGGGTTCTGGGGGGGTGAATTAATCTAAGGGGTTGCATGATTTTGAAAACTTTTAACCAATGATAACTTAATAAGTTGGCTATTTTGGCGTAAAGGCCATCGCCAGGAGAAATTTAAAAATGGGTGTTTGGGATTTAGAGGACACGCAGAGACTCTCTCTCGATTTTTGACTGAAAATAGGAGACTTGAAAATGGGGATATATTATTTGGTGAAAATGAAAAGGAAAGAAGCGTTGAACCAAACCCGATAGAGAATCATCGGCTTATGTTCGAGCGATGGGTCTAACGCGCGGCGGAGAAAAGGCAAAGCACGGTGTCCTAACCTTATCTGATCTGATTTGTTCTGACCTGACTTGAGTGAATGGACGCGCTCTCTCAATTTTGACTGAAAATAGGAGACTTGAAAGTTTTGAAAGTAGGGAAATTATTTGGAGAAAATAAAATAAAAAGAAGTGAAGCGTTGATCCGAACCCGATAGAAAATCATCGGCTTATGTTCGAGCGATGGGCCTAACGCGCGGCGGAGAAGAAAGGCGCGGTGTACCCACAGCTATGATTCAAGCTGCGTGGACAAGATTTTTTGAAGATCCAACCATGCTGAGAGGGGAATTTGCATCAACAAACAATGCTAAGCGCTCACCAACTACAAGATGCCTAACAAATACGTAATGTTTGCGCCCAGGGTAACACTAACAGCGTCTTCAAAAACTTTTGCTCCGTGGAACCATCCGGTCTTGCCCAGAGTGAAACGAACTTATATGAAAGAGTAACATCATATAAGTGAGCAGAAGAACGCTGATTTCGTCGATTTTTGAAGCAAAAATGTGATCCACCAATCTGATGCTGAGCCACCAACATGTGCAATGCGGACTAGAAGGATGAACGATAAGTGTTTAAAATTTTCTTTCTTGAATTTAAAAGGTATAGGGATTAAAAGGGAGGTCGAAATTCTTAGTTTTAATGCTGAATTATTTAATTTGTAAGAAATACAATGAATGAGTTTAAATATCAAATAAAATAAATTTATAAGAAATGCAATGTAAAATTTTAGACAACAAGCATTTATATTGAACCAATTGTAATGTATAATCTTAGATAACAAAATTATTAAAGAAAATTGAGAATTATGATGAGGATAAAATGATAAATTTAAAATAAAATAATCATGTTAGAAAAGTCTAATAATGTAGTATGAATTAAAAGGTTTTTAGAATGCTGAAAATCATTGTGCTTCATGAAAGTTTTGATATTTTATGATTATTTTGAATGTGTAAGCAGATCCATAAGTATTTCATCAGTTTCGAATATAGAATATCTAAGTTATTTACAGAAATGTCTTGTGGAGTGATTTGACATCAGTAAATGCGTATTAATCAATGTATGTTGTTTAAAAGTGAAGTGACATCCATAGCATATGAATAATTCACCAGCACAATGAGAAAGGTTATGAGTGTTTAGATAAATTTTATATATTGACTGAGTAATACATTAACATTTTATGGGGAAAATATTTGTAATAATCTTGAATCTCAATCTAATTTTAAAATTAGAGATGACCACTCATATAATCCTAAAAATGATAAAATCTGATATTTTAGAAATTGAATAGGCTGTTAGGGTAAAATTTGGAATCATTAATGAACATTTAATTAAAAATCTGTTTGAGAAAGGGTCGATCCTTAAATTGATTATGTGTTATTAAATGATGATATTGATGACACAGCATTTGAGTATTCTTCTGTTTTATCAATGATTTTATATATTGAAGCATTATATGACTGTTTAATAAATGTGTTAGTTTAAGAAAGTTGGCTTTGTTTTTCTTAGCAAATACTTAAGCACTGTGTAAGTAATGAGATTTTAGGGTCATTGCGGATATAGTTTCTTCTAAATACAACACAACGCATATAGTTAGTCACTTTCTAACTTATTGTTTTTAATTGTGGATGTTATTTAAAGGATATTTGAAAGAGAAGTTAAGTAGAGAATGCATCTATTGCCTGTTGTTAAGAGTTTCATTAAGTGGAGATATGAGTTGGTTGTTTGTGAATCTGTTTGATATTAATTGAAGTTAAAGTTATGAGATTTAAAGATTACTGATATGTGTGAATATTCATCTTGAGGTTAATAAGCAGTGAATTTTGAGTTATGATAAGCAACAGGTGTAGTGACATTCTAAATTATTGAAACTTCTAATTTTTGAAGGTGTAAATTTCTAATTGAAATTCTTAATTTACTTAATCTAATGATTTGATTAGTAATTTTTAAAGGCTCTTGATTCAATCAAAGGATTTCTAGAATCTTAATTTGGATATGCATATGCTGAAGATTGAGGAAGTGTGAATTGCATAAATGATTTTATAGTAAAGGAGTATGCAGTATATAGATTTGGATATAGAGTAGTAAATTGCAAACAATCTATTAACAACTCTTCTAAATAAATTCTTAATCAAAACTCCACGACACTTGTATTTTTTTGGGGGGGAGGGCAGAAAATTTCATTTTAGAGATTTCATTACGCACACCCACCCAAACTGCAAAACGGAGATATTTATCTCTGGAGTCAGGGGTGTGTCGTAGAGTAAAGTATATAAATACAGATCTGCCGAAAATTTGAGAGGGTCATCATTACGCCCCTCCCCTTGTACATAACACCACTCAGCTGGTCGTGTACCCCCGTCGGGCGGACTCTAACGCCACTCCTGTTGTATAATCATGAAACTAAAAAAAAGTCATGACTTCGATAAATGAAATTAGGTATGTGGGTCTTGCAACCAAATTATAGACAGGCATAAAATTTTAGAAAAAACTTTTTTTTTTCATTTCAAAAAGGAAATTTTAACTTTTTAGGGAAACTAGAGGTTGCAGATTTCAAAACTAATTTTACTTTTGACGAATTGGCTCTAGTTTTTGAGATAATGCATATTGTTAACATTTAAATCGTGTCTGTATTAGGGTGGGCCGCAAAAAGTCAAAATTTTCTTTTTCTTGCCACTATGCAGCGGAAACATTTGTGAATTGGTGAGAAATAAAACGAGGAAAAAATTAGTTAAATTGATTGATATTTGCCACTCCCGGATGGGCCTTTTAATGTCCTAAAAAGTGGCGAAATTAAGCTGTTTTTCATTAATTTTTAAAACTTCTTTTAATCTCTTTATTATAGCATTAGCTGTTAAGTTCTCAACTTCTTAAGAGTAATAAATTTTATTTTATCAAAATCGGTCTATAACTTCCTGTACCAGATTCCTTTCAAAGTTGTCAAAAATACGTGGAATTATATCAATATGAAAATTTTAGTTCCTAATCCAAATCATAATCTTCACACATTTTGTCGATTGAATATTGGTCAATGAGTATGCATAACAAAAGTTAAATCAAAAAAGAGAAATAGAGCATCGCCTACAAAATACATTTTAAAGTAACAAATGAAAAGTAAATACAGATCGAGGAGAGACCCTTGATAAAGTCCCCAGGATCTCATTTTTGCTTCAGTCATTTTGTCGCTCCAGTTAGTTTGTTGTATTTTTGTTAAATGCATAGCAAGAAGTTATTTAGGTCTAAAAAATGACAAATGTATTTATTTTGTTCGTTTAGGGTAATACTTGCAAAACTAAGCCCCAAAACTAGAATATTATTCGTTAGTCCACAACGTATGTCAAAAGTACAGAAAGCAACAAAAATCAATAAACCTTTAAAAAATTACTTAGGCTACCAGGATATCAAAGTTAGGGAACAAAAATATCAAGGAATGTGGGACACACATATGGTGGCAAATTACTGATAGAGACTCCAATGCGAAACTTGCACTGCACGCAAGAGATAATCATATAAAAGCTATTCATGAAGTAACTGAACCAGCTTATTTAATTTTCATTTTATTTGACTGAATGCAACATTATCATGTATTTTTACAATACCATTATGATTCATCTATTTATATGTTGAAATTTATTTCTTTATATTATTCGTAAATGTTGTTTTAAATTTATTCGTTAACTTACATTTGACACAGATTTCATGTGATTTCTGCATAGATTTGCCTTGTGATTTATGTATTGATTACTCTCTACGATTAAGTTAATTTATTTCATTGATTTAATTTTATTATTGATTTATAATTGAGATAGTTTCAATGCGATTTGAGTGGTGCGTACATATTACTATTGAAATATAATTTTCATTTTATCTCTAACTTAACTAGAGCTAAACTGGCAAAAAGAATGCCGGATTAGGAATCAGCACTACGAAATTACCTTAAAATCACCGGAATATCGTTGGCAAAAAATCAGTGTTGACCAGTGTTATAGATCTGTATTACATTTTCCATGAAATACGTCGAAAGGAAGCCGGTGTGTCGTATACTGCTGCACGTCTTTCTGTCCATGAGCATGTGAATATACAAACTTAAAAGCGCAACGACCTAGATGGAAAGAACTTCGGTATATGGTTTAATCGTCAGAATTCTAATTCTGTGTCAAATTTTAGAATAAATCGGTCTACTGGTTCACTGTCTGTTGGTCTGTTTATTTGTGCGCAAATGAACGCGATTTCTCAAAAAGGCAACAATCTGTATAAATGAAATTCGGTATGAAATCTTGATACCGAAATTGTATATCTGAGTCAAACTGTGGACCCAATTGTTCAAGAAAAAGAGGTTTAGAATGTAAATTCGATTCTCTGCACTATATGACGAATAGAAAATGAGGGAAGAACTCTCTCGCTGGTTTTAATTTGATAATCATAAGTTTTCATTAGTATCAAAAATTTTACGGAAGTTTATGAGAAGGGGGAGGGAAGAACAATCCCGATGTTTTTAATTTGATATTCATAAGTTTTCGCTAGTATCATGAATTTTGTGGAAGTTTATGAGAAAGTGGAGGAAAGTACAATCCCGCTGGTTTTAATTTGATATTCATAAGTCTTCATTAGTATCAAGAATTTTACGGAAGTTTACGAGAAGGGGGAGGGAAGAACAATCCCGATGTTTTTAATTTGATATTCATAAGTCTTCATTAGTATCAAGAATTTTACGGAAGTTTATGAGAAGGGGGAGGGAAGAACAATCCCCATGTTTCTAATTTGATATTCATAAGTTTTCGCTAGTATCATGAATTTTAAAATATAAAAACCGTTTTTGAAAGTTTCCCAACAGCGCAGGCATATATTTAATGAAGTTCAGGTTTCCCATTTTGCTAAATTTGTATTCCAATTCAGATCGCACCCGATTTCTTCCATTTGCTATTGTACTAAGATTATTGCTATTATACTCTGATTAATGCTATTATATAGTGGTTATTGCATTTTTTTAAGAGATTGAAGTATCAGTATTATAATTTTTATATAGGTAATTATAAATATAAAAGCTGTTAAAACATTTAATGTAGATTTAGTTTTTATTTCAAGCCTATTAAGTGTCATAGAATTTAAAGAATACGCCGGCTAAAGATCTGGTCGGTTAAGTGAACCCCGACTGATTTAAATATGCGCTATAGAATGTGTAATGAAGTACAGTTTTTTCAAAGGAACAAATTAATGTATTTTTGGTGTAAATGAGAATTTCGTTTAATATTTTACGGGTTTTCACATTAACAATATCATTAAAACGTTCGAGTTTGACTAGACTGTCTAGATATAAAGGCTTGAAACAAATAACATCGAAGAACTAAATATAATATCGTATACTATTATTGGTAAAAAACGATGCTATAAGAATCTGAATGGTATGATTTATTTTAAGAAAGGAAAGAGCAAAAAATTACTGCTAATCTTTTTGGAAATTTTGTCAAATTTCAGATACAAAGAAAATAGGCTAATGAATAAAATTAATGCTATTTAATTTTTTTTATCCAGCAGAACTCAGAGAAATAATTTATGCAAGTTTACATTAATAATTTTGCTAAATTAAATATAATTTTTTAAATTTGATTACATATACAACACATTTAAAAAGGAACAACCATGTACTATACTTTTCTTCAAGATTATTTCTTCTTTTGTTTAATCCCAAGTAATATTATGACAATATACTATGATTTATTTTTAAAATACAAGAACTTATTAATAGTTTTCATTCTATATTACTTTAAAAACACAGATGCTTGAATTGGTTGTTGCGTGGAATTAATTTTCTGAAATTTCCATTCTGGCACAAGTTTAAGGTTTGGGTTTGGTTTGGTTTAATAGCACAAGGGCCAATTTGTCCATACTGCGCCAAACGTTTTTTATTTTCAGATCGCAAAAGACTTTTAAAACAATGTAACTGTTAAATCTAAATCATTTTAAAAAGTTAAACTTCACTTAGAAAAGAAAAAAACATTGACATTAAGACGGCATAAGTTTAAAGAAAATATCCTGTTACAATCTCAAAAACGCACTCACTATTTTAAATTATTTAAAAAAAAATTCAATTTCTCAATATAAAATGTAGCATCAAAAATACATTACAAAAAATAATTCCTCCAAGCTGAAAAACGAAACCATCTACTTTTACATGCATTTGAGGATTTTAATATTTAAAAGCCTCTTGATTGGATTCTGGGTTAAAAGACATTTTTAACTCGCGCTTCGTTGAAAGTAATTTCTATTTCATCATTCAAATGGGGAACCGGCATGAATTATTCTGACGGTGATAAATCTAAACGTATATATCAGATCACCCAACCTCCCAGGCACTTGCGTTTTATAATTTCCTCCAAAATTCTTCTCCCTCTGTCGCCGTCTCTTAGCAACAGTCAACGTGAAAAAAAAATGATTTCGACATACTATCTTTCCATTTCTCTAAATGCAGGTAAAGTTTTCCTTCTTTCCGGAATCACGGGTAAATGAAAAGAATCCAGTGATCGAGATAGCAGAATGCGATTCGGTTCCTCTTCAATCACAGTGATTAGGAACTCTTTAAGTTCGGGGAGACGCAATTTCAGGAGAGAAGTCTAATTTAGATAATGGCTGCGACACGCGTCACTGACATGTGCATCCATTTATCTTTTTTCATATATATTTCTGCTCTACATTCTTTTTTCCATCGTTCTTTCTGTTTAATTTTTTTTTCATAAAATATATGTGGCATCGGAAATTGGTATGATTATTTTCGCTATGCGATGCATGGTTGTCGCTCGGTTTCCTCGTAGATCTAAATGAGTACTTCGAAGTAGTTAAAGTATATTCTTGCAAGCTTCAGTTTCAGAATAATTTAAGATAATGCTGTTATTTTTATTATAAATTGGTGCTCTCCGACATCCAGTACAATTGCTTTTCTTGTTTAATATTAAGTATAGGAAAAAGAAAAATATATCGCTAAAACATCTCTTGATGGAACAAATTTTAATAGAGGACATTCTTTTTACCAGAATACAAACAAGAGTCAATAATAAATCAAGGATTACAAATGTCATTACGCCAGTTAAATAGTTCAAAAATAAGTTGATTACATGATATATAATGGCATGACTATCGACATAATAATATTGATGGGTTTTCAGAAAGGGATTTGAATTCATTATAATTTTTCAACCTTCTTATGACTTACCAGAAAAACTCGATTGATAGCCCTTGTGATGAAGTTTATTTTCCTTCAAAGGTAAGTTGTAAAATATCGCCAAGACTAGAAAAATACTAAAAAGTATTCAAATCACCTACAGCAACCTTCCTAAAAATCAGAATTTGCTTTTAATCCTTTATACTCCGACGGTACTTCAAAGTACCACTTTAATCACGCTTATATCTTCGTAATTTGACTCTATTCTCTTGACGGTATTCACATGAATATCAAAAATGTAGTTCCGACAACAAACAATAGACGTCAGCTGAAGGTAGAAATTAAAATTTTTAAACATTAATTAAATTAATTTATCTCTTCTAATTAATTAAAAAAGAGTTTTTTTTCTTTCATAGTTATACTGCACCAAAAACTTGGTAAAAAAAGAAAATTTAAAAGAAATGTGATGCAAGAGTAAAATTAAATGTTCCTGGTAAATAAATTCGATATAAAGCTACCACATGAAATCGATAAGCCCAATGAAAATATGCATTTAAACTAAAGTTATTTGGTTTTATACATACCCTAAAATGAGCCCAAAACTGTTGTTTTGTATCCAATGGTGATGTGGTCACCTGTAGGCTACATACGTGCTCTCTCAATTGAGTGTTACCTTTGTCCCTTCGGTTTAGCTACATGTTTTTTTTTGTGCAATATCAATGGGGAGCAATACGTAACTGAACGAAGCAATGA
>BGPR01003851.1:106491-125936 GCA_013235015.1 Araneus ventricosus
TTCACTTTATATCTTCGTAATTTGGCTGTTTTCCTGACAGTACCTTCGGTAATACTTAATTACGCTTTATATCCTCGTAATTTCATTGCTCCGGATGAAAATAAGTAATAATTTTAATCACTGCTTTTTATATCCTCGTAATTCTTATTGTTTTTCCTGATAGTACCTGGTACTACTTAATCACGCTTATATCCCTCGTAATTTGGCTGTTTTCCCGACAGTAACAAGTATTGTCTTTACCGCGTTTGCGCCTGTAATTTCCATTTTTTTTTTCCTGACAGTACCAAGTAACTACTTTAATCTCACGCTTTATATGTTCTTGCATCATTGTTCTGGACAGTACTAAGTGCGCCTACTTTACCTACGCTTTATATCCCTCGTATCTATTGCTTCTACCTGACAGTACCAAGTACTACTTTAATCACTCTTTTATATCTTCACTTGACTGTTCCGATGAAGCAATGGGTGCATTTACTTAATCTCACTCTTTTATATCTTTAATTGGGTTGTTTTTCCCATATACCCAAGTACTACTACTTTAATCACTCTTATATCTTCGTAATTTGACGCTATTCTCTTGACGGTACTTCAAAGTACCACTTTAATCACTCTTATATCTTCGTAATTTGACGCTATTCTCTTGACGGTGCTTCAAAGTACCACTTTAATCACTCTTATATCTTCGTAATTTGACGCTATTCTCTTGACGGTGCTTCAAAGTACCACTTTAATCACTCTTATATCTTCGTAATTTGACGCTATTCTCTTGACAGTACTTCAAAGTACCACTTTAATCACTCTTATATCTTTGTAATTTGACGCTATTCTCTTGACGGTATTCACATGAATATCAAAAATGTAGTTCCGACAACAAACAATAGACGTCAGCTGAGGGCAGAAATTAAAATTTTTAAACATTAATTAAATTAATTTATCTCTTCTAATTAATTAAAAAAGTTTTTTTTTCTTTCTCATAGTTATATCACACCAAAACTTGCAAAAAGAAAATTTAAAAATGTGATGCAAGAGTAAAATTAAAATGTTCCTGGTAAATAAATTCGGTATATAAAGGCTAACACATGAAATCGATGTTTCTCCAATGAAAATATGCGTTTAAAACTAAAGTTATTTGACCTTTATACATACCCGAAATGAGCCCAAAACTGTTGTTTCGTTATCCAATGGTGATGCGGTCACTCGTAGGCTACTACGTGCCTTCAGTTTGAGTTGTTACCTTGTCCTCGGTTTAGTTGCATTGTTTTTTTTTGTAGCAATATCAATGGGTTGCCAAAAAATAACTGAAATGATTATAATTTTTGTTAGAGATAGGAAGCGAGCTTGTCAATGAGCCTTGTTAGGTTTATTCTATTTGGATACGAAAAGGCCATAATCCTTATATTAGAGATGGGCAGCTTGACTTATAACTCTGTCTATGAAAGAGCTGCTGGGATGATAGGCCAAAACTTCCTGACCCTTGCTAGTGGAATTCCAATGAATATTGGAGCGATCCAATTACATCAGGAATGACGAAAGAATAAGTTAAAAGCACATTTATTATGACCAACACACGTTTAGAACATATTTACAATTACCAACATTTCCACTTTACAGAATGGATGCTCGTCCAACGACACTTACAGTGTAAGCGACTGCTCTCTTTGCTTGTTTGCTGCTCGATCAAATACACATAGTAAAGACCAGCATATATATTCTGCTAACAATCAGTAGATCTACATATTAGCTGCGGTTATCGTATATGCAACGTCATATGTTTCTGATTAAATAGCTATGAAGATAGATGTCAAGTGAAGTGTCTAGCTCAAAGCAATGACGCAAAACCTTGAGGAAAGAATGCTTCGAATAGTAAAAAGTACGAGAGACAATATGAATTTAGAAATGAATGCAAGGTATTTCATAACTTAAACGCAGAATTTCCTAACAATCTTCAAATATTTTAATAATTCATCAGAAAAACTCCATTTATAGTCATTGGAAATAAATTTATTGTTCTTCAAAGGTAAGTTGCGAAATTTTACCAAGAATACTGAAAAAGTATTGGAAAAATCAGAAACCAGTATTGGCGACAGAAAACTTTACAAGAACACAAATGTTTATCTTATATTAATGATAATCTATTCATTTTCTTGTCTTTTGCTTGATATGCGATGGAAAATACATATGACACATTCGTGCGCGATAATAGTCAGCGCTGAATTTCTAGTATGGCAATGAGATTTTCCAACCTTACAATTAATTGATATATGCAGATCCCTGTTGTACAAGATTGCAGACATGTAACCGAGCTGGTAGCAGATAACAAACATTTACATCTGTCAATCAAATGTACAGATTCCATTGCCTCCTAACACATAATACATGCAGAGCCAGTGTATAGGAGAAAGCCATTTTCTTTATATAAAAGATTTATGTTTATGAGAATATAGGAAAATTTCTGTTATATGAGATAACAGACATGCTACTAAACAGTTAGCAGATCACAAGAATTTACACCTGTCAATCACATGCATAGATTCCGATTACTCCTAATGTATAACTCATGTTGAACCAACGTAATGGGAAGAAATCATTTTCTCTATACTTCATAAAGAGAAGGAAATTTTTGTCTGCGCTAGTTGTAGTTAAAATTAATCGCAGAACTAATAATAATAGTAATAAGACAAATCAAGAGTCGATAAAATTAAACAATAAAATTTTATATGGGCTTTGTTATGAAACAGTCCACCAAGTATTGGAAACAACTGCCTATGTACAACTTTACTTACCGAATGGATTACCGACAAAAATTCACAGTTTTTCTTAAATTCTGATTAATCTAAAGCCTATTAATTCTACAAGCTATCATTTGTTTTCGTAGCAAAAGCTACACTCAAAGTTAATGAGAAAACTTTGTCGGAAAAATAATAACAAGAATTCTTGAAATTTTCAATAATTATGTCTCTTTGAAGAAACCTATATTCAAATCTCAGCTCTATATTATATAAAAAATAACTTAGAAACTCTTTAAAAATTCATTTGGATATCTCCTTTATAAAATATGAGATTTTTTTCCTTTATTGAAAATATTTTAATCTCCCCTATGATTAACTACGGCAATTCAGCGTTAACTTCCTTTTTCCAGTAATAGGAATTCAATAGGTATAAAGATATTTAATGGAAATTCCGAGAATTCATCCACATTTCAGCAGAATTTTGTTCCTTTTAAAATCATAAAACCTTTTCAACTCGATAATTTAAATGGGATGTTCTAATATTTCAAAGACTAAGAGCTTTCACATAGCATTTTAAATTTCCATTATGGAACTAAAAATCTAAGACTACAAACTGAAATGAAAAATAAACACATTAATAACATTATACATTCATGCGACCAAATGCATGAGTTTCGATACAAATTCAGTATTTGCATTTAGTTTGGAAGGAATAATATTAAAGAATGGGATATTACTTGCTATTCATTTCGAAGTATTACTGCTCGTATCTATAGGGAATCGTACCGACGGCGAAAAATTCCTCGAAAAGGTTTCCTCGAAGATTATTTCTAGCGAATATTTTTGTTAAAATAAGCTACATCGTTCTTGCTAAGTTAATATATTATACAAATACAATAGAGAAAACAGTGAAGAAACCGTTTCCTATTTCTACAACTTTTGCTGTACTAATGAAAAGCGAAGATCAAATAACGCAATCGGAACCTGTAAGGCAGATAGAATTTTGCTGGAGGTTTTTCTTTTCATCAGTTCCGCTAATCAGTTAATTATTGAAATTAAATCAGGTGAATACGCCGATGCAAAAATATGTATATTTAAATTTCGATGGAATGTTCGGGGTGGGGATTCTTTTGGAAAGAACAGGACAAAAGGAAAATTGTGCATTTGAGGTTTATAGTAAGCTGTTCAGTACAGTAAACGGTCGATAATGGGCTAAATGGTACCATTAAGGTGGGAATTGTGCTATAAATAATATTTAAAATAGAGTACATTTGATATTGTGCTATATAAATAACATAAAATTATATGTGAATAAATTTATGAAATAATAAAATTTAAAATAATAATAATATAAATAATATTTAAGATATAATTTTACTTTTGATATTGTGGTATATAAATAATATAAAATTATATGTGAATAAATATATAAAATAATATAAATATAAAATACAGTGCGTGTCAAAAATTTAAGCACAGCAATAATTTTAAAATGAAACTTTAAAATATAAGTACACTCTATTTTAAATCAGTGTTAATGTATGTAAAAAACTATCGAATTGAAATTATACTCGATACAATCATGCTTTAAACTTTATTTTCAAAATCGAATTTAGCAAAAATACAAAAATAGATGTGTCTAAAGCACATGAGACATTTATTTTTTACAGTCGAGTAAAAATAAAATGTTAATACAGTCGGACCTCTATTTAACGAAGTCGCTAAATCCCGAAAAAAAGTTCGTTATATGGAAAATTCGTTAAATAGAGATTGACCTTTTAAAATACTTTAAACTACACAAAACAGATTTTAAATTCATAAACACTAAATATTATTAAAAAAGTAATTAATCACACCTTTATTTTGTAAATTAATATCTATTTGTTTTATATATTTTACTCATCAAAAAGAAATCTGCAAGGAAAGCAAGAATAAAACAAAACATTGTCCGGGAATACAGAGTGTTTTCAATTTAAAAAAATAATTTTATAATAAAATTAATGAATTTTAGCATTTCATAATACGAAGGTTTGTTGATTTCTGCATCATGATCATTTCCATCTTCATGATCTTCATCGCAATTCATTGCTGTATTCTTTTTATTTTTCACCCTGTCCACTTCAAAACTGCCTTATCCACATCTTCACAGACATATGCTTTTAAACGTTTTGAACAAGAATTCGACGAATCATAATTTTGTATTTTATCACGATTTTTATTATGGTTGATAAGCTGTTTGGAGGAAAACGAAATTTTAAAGCAATATCCTTTTTTTTCACGCCTTTATCCACCTCATGAAGAATTAATTTTTTTTTCTTTAATGCTCAAGCACTTTCGCTTTGACATTTTCCAGCTTCAAGGTCATTAATCACCATAAAATGAGTTAAAAAAAGAATAAGGTTGAAATATTTAGAAATATTTTGAGAAATAGGGAGAAAAAAAAATATTGGATCACAAGAAAAAGTTCGTTAAATAGAGAATGCACTTCGCTACTTGGAGGTTATTTTACGAAGAAATTCGCAAAATGTTCTTGGTTCCAAGAAAAAGTTCGCAAAATAGAGAAATTCGCAAAATAGAAGTTCGTTAAATAGAGGTCCGACTGTACTTGATTATTGTTCCTTTTTCCTGAATTACGTAAAATACATCATCGATAACACTTTCTGTATTAGCTGTAGTTCAAACCAAACCTCCTCAATGGCCAATTTCAGTAATTCAACCGAAGAATACTGCTTACTATTTTGATAAACTAAATTTGTGAATTTACCTCACACGTTTTCTATGAAGTTCAAATCAGGACTTAGAGCTAGACCACTCAAAACCGACCCATGTTGGAGTTAAGCCACTGTGATGTAGATTTGGAGGTTTGTATTGAAGGGTTGTCATGTTGAAAAGTCAAATATGTTCCACCAAAAATTTCAACAAAGGAAACCAAATGACTGGCAAGTGTCTCTTGGTAGTTTTCAGATTGTTTTCGACCCTGATTAAGCCTAGGGATGTCTGACTATTAAAAGAAACCTCTGCCCATGCCATCAGAAATCCACCACCATGTTGTCATCTAAACATGCTTCTTAGTTCTTTTCGAAGATCATGCCAATGGCATGCAATCCAATCAGGTGCATCCACATTCCATTTTTTTCATCGCTGAATATAACAATAAGCCACACATCACCAAACTACATGTGCTGTTTGGCCTACTGTAATCAAGCTTCTTTGTGCTGTGGTGTCAGGTCAGGTATCGAGGCACCTTGCGGTTTTTCATATACTCCGAATCTAAAATTGTTCTATGAATAGTTTTTTTCTATATTTGTCCTCCAATGATACTTTTAATTCGAGAAAGAGAAAAATTCCTAGTTGAAGCCGAGATTCTGATGTGCATGTTATCGCGAGAGTTGGTCACTCGCGGCCTTCCAGAACGAGATTATCGTTTTAAGTTTTTACCACAAGTTAATATTTGATAAATTCCACGTTTTGACCTCTACTTGACCTTGCAATTTCAGAGACATGGACTTCTGATTTGCTTCCATACACCAGATGTTTTATGCTTTCTAATATGAAAATTCTTTAGATCTAGCCATTTTGAACCAATGTCAAACAAACAGTCAGCTTCTTCTTGATATCATATTCGTGCGCAACTGCTTATGTGATTTCATTAATTTGCATAAAAGAAGTTTTGTGCTTAAACTTTTGACGAAGCAATTTCCGCTCCATTCTCAAAACTTCTGATTAAAAATAAAGTTTTAATATGATTTTAAAATTCCAATTTTGTATGCATATAAACGAGATGCTGAAATAAAGTAGATATTTGAAGTTTTATTTTAAAATTATTCTTGCGCTTAAACTTTTGACATGCACTGTAATATAAATTTAATAATAAATATATATTATAAATAAAATAATAAAATTTAAAATCTATAATATACATCCTAGATTGGTAACAATAACAACAAAACCATCTTTGCATATTAAAAGACTGAAAAAGACCTCAAACTGATCAGAACCGTGGAAGAAAGCTTAAGAACAGATTTTGTACGCTAAATTCGAAATCCATTGATTCGATGCCCTTTAATTTGAAAGTCTACTGTACTGGCATTTTGAAAATAATCCGATCATAGAATAATTTAAGATTAGATTCCAGTCATCTATTATTTCTCGTATATTCCATACAGATATTTATCCTGAAAGGGCTAGTTTATTACACACTTATATTTAACTTGACCTATTTCATGCTTGTAAAGATGAGATTTTTTAATCGAATTTTCACTCATTTCCTTATGTGCTGGAGTTTTAAAATTTTGTACACTTTTCATATTCTCGGTGACGTTGCACTATTCTAATATTTTCAAAACTACTTTATTATCAGTTAATCGATTAACTTAATTAAGTTTTATTCCATATGCGTGGCTCCACCTAGCTGTGAAATTTATAAAAAAATTAAATGTTTCACATTTATGATTAGGAACTGTAAATTTAAGATTAAAAAGTAGAAAATAATTAATATAAAAAATTCTGCATTTCAGTACAATAATAATAGCGTGTTTTCAAAAACTATTTTTATTAAATTTATTATTATTTTAAGGACAGTTTTCTTTTGTCTTTGTTTTAACACATGAAAATAGAAATGAGAAGATACAGATTCACGTCAAAAGCATAACACGATAACCTTGCCAAATGAAAGATGGAATAATAAACACTGTTACCATCAAAAGAATGACAAATAATTGAACAAGTGTCGCCCTCGTCATCTGACCACTGCTCAAAATATAATTGATAGTCCCAAAATAGCCCTCGTGCAGCTTCAAAAGGGACTTTAATATAACTAAACTTGCCTGATTCGAAGTTGATGGGACCACAATACAAATTCGAATCTAGGAAAATTTTGTCTAAGAATGAGCACAGATTGAGAAAACGACAATTTTAAACTAAGAATGGCAGTAAATATTTATTTTTTAATATTTAATGGCTTTAAGAAATAATACACAAATAATAAATAAACAATAAGTAACTTTATTAAAATAAGTGATGATAATTATAATTAGTATTTTTTAAAATAATTTTTAAATTAATAATTTCAATGAACAAGTAATTAATTTTAACAAACAAACAGTTTACAAATAAAACGTGTTTTCAAAGCAACAATTTTTCCAAAAAAAACACCTTAAAAATAAACAATACAGTTTACTAATGTGTTCGAAACATTTTTGAAAAAGTGAGAGATTTTTTTTTATTGATTTTTTATTGAATACATTGCGCAGCAGGAAAGTAGTCCTCGAATGAATTAAGGGAATGAATAATGTGAATCATCCCCCGCCCTTCCGTAACATCCGGGTAAAATTGAATGACAACATTTGCAATAGCTCGAGTATTGAGGTCGGAGTCCTAGAAGCCATTACCGGCCACGGCCTGACCCATCCTGAAGGAGGTATGTTCTAAGACTGAAAGGAGGATTCAATCTCCCCATTGCTGCACGCACGATCAGCAGCGAGAACCCTCTTACTTATCCGGCGGCTTTTCACATCCGCTGTTTGTGGTGCCGCTAGGTGAGAATAAGGGACTTAAAAGTTATTCTCTTACAATCACTGTGGGCACAAAGTACGGAGGTGCTGGCCTACGAAATCTATTGAGAATTGATACTTTTTTGCAATTTTTAGTTTTGACATCGAATGGGCCAAAATAAATTTTAATTAAAGACGATATTTTAACATTATATTTATAGAAAATTCAAGGGTCCAAAGGTATTTCGAACGTGCCAATTTTCCACTGTACTTGCAAATAATGACGTTCTCAAATCAAAATCATAAAGTGCAAATAGAAATATTTAACTTCTAAGTCCCACACAAACTTTTCACATCACAACAAAAATCAACAATGAGCTCGTAAATTCGTATTAAATCCTCCAAGACGTACCGCTAAGATCAGCTAATTCTTGAACATTGACCGGAGTATTAGTTATGGGATTAAACTAATAAATGTCTTTCCAGAAAATGATACGATATTTCTAGGAAGTGATAGTCCAAGAAATGATATATCGATGTGTAGCGATATAATGGGAAATCGATAGATTTTATGGGAGGTTCAGTGTAACATGGAATAGAAATGACTTGTTTGCCCCAAACTTTGGTCCAGAATTTGCGCCGGAAAATGCCTTCTTACGGGATAAATGCGTTCTAAAACACCCCATAAAATAGAACTTTACATTTAGATAAGAGAGGACACTTGAGGCAAAGTTTGCAGATAGCGCACAGCTCTCATTTTAAAAAGATGTGTTCCAAACCGATACTTCTAAGCCGCTTAGTTTGAGATTCATAACGCTGCTTTAGAAGGAACAATAATTTTTCGCAATCTTATAATTCTCTTTTTCTCGCCCTTTATTTCTCTCTCTCTATATATATATATCTAGAAGTTATATTATTGCTCAAACTTATATCTATAAACTATATAATATACTAATATATTATAATTAAAATAATTTATAATATTGCTTGATATCGACCCCACGGTATTAAAGAGAACAATAATTTTTAGAAATATTATAAGTCCCATATATATATTTCTTATGACGAGTTTTCTGTTTGGTTTATTTTGGGTATACAGAACTTCCGTTCTGAGCATCCACTTGCGATTTCCCTTTGACGAGCATTAGACTTGAAATCAGTCCTTGGCACATAAGTTCTACATTACCGGAAATCAACAAAATAGAAAACTCGTCCATAAACTTTCTTTATTGACTTTCGATATGGAATTGTACATTTTAAGAGTTTTCTGACTGTCATACAATGTTTTATGCACTTTTTTTTTATCCAAATCGTACAATAAAATTTAACGAATTACCTATATAATTTCCTATATTGTAAATAACAACTGATAGCTCTTTATTAATAAATACTATTGAAGTGTTTTTTTATTATTCCCGACAGAAATGGAACAATTTTTTTTCCGAATTTCCCCAAATGATGAATAATTCTATCATTCGGCTGAATACAAGCTATACAAGTAAAAATTTTTGCATTTATTTTGTTTCATAAATGTGCAACTTTTTTTGGTGTGATACAGTTAGTATTTAATTTTAAGGTTTATTTGTTAATGCCTCGATTTCAGGACCGAAGGATCCCGAATGAATTTAAGGCTTGATTCGACCGAAAATACGCAATTTATGGCAACATATTGCACGTTGAATCTGCCGTTTTCCGCTTTATGTGCCATGGAAGTTTGGTGAATGCTAATGAATACGGTGCCAGCTAAGAAGATGTCTTCTTCTCTTGAGCACAGTACAGAATTAAAAGGAACTCTTCCAGCAACCCTCGAGCAGCTTCAAAATCGACACACTGCCAACCTGATGACAAACTTGGTCCAAAATTTGATCCAGACTACAATTCTAGAAATTAAAACGTATGCCAAATTTCATCTACCTAGCTTGTTGCGTTTCTGAGTTATTGTCTTCACATGGACACGGGCAAACAGACAGACTTGGTCGAAAATTTGATAACTATCTATAATTGTGGTGCAAAGACTATTTACCAAATTTCATCCGCCCAGTTTGTTGCTTTTTTTGTGTTATAGTGTTAACAGTTAAACAGGCAGGTATAGTTCCAAAAAATGTTTTTTTTCGGATTCAGAGAGGTCTAAAATCATTTATCTAAAAAAATTGTCAATCTAAGCGAGTAAAATCATCTGTCTATAAAAAAATCATTGTCTAGAAAAAATTGGAAATTCACCAAAATCTTGAAGTCGAATTTTTTGACGATTACAGTATTTTCTCTTCATGAACTCATACTTCGTTTAAGAAAAAATAACTAGTGAAAGAGTTTTCCTCTCGACATTCTCGTGCCTAATGCCATTACGGCAACTGTGCCGGTTGAGTGGACATGGGACTCACAGACCGACAGACATAATTTCGAAATATGTCTGAATTCGAATTCGAAAATATGTTTTTCTGTCTGAGGAAGGGCTAAAACGTGGGAATTCATCAGAATCTCGAGATCGACTTTTTTTGTCGATTGCAATGCTTTCTCCTCCTAAACTCATACGCGAAAGTAAATAAAGCACCGGTAAACAGAGGCAACTATAACAGCAACACTGATGCACATTGCGCAGATATACCTAGAAAGAAATTCGTAGAAAAACCTACTTTCTCCCCCAAGGGAGGAATAAAAGGAGCCGGAACTCCATGGAAAATTATTTAAGTGGAACCCCTTGGGTTCTTTATTTGCAGGATGAGCTCATTTATAAGGAACAAATCTTGACCGGTGGATCCTCCCCCAGGTGCTTAATGGGACACGACTCAGCGATCATCGCAGTCGTAAAAATATCTGCAGTGACAGGTCCCCGCGCAAGAACATGTTTACTTAGTACATAAACACTCCGAACATTTCCTGCGGGAACATGCGGCAGGTTTTTTAGAACTGCTTTTTTGTGATTTTGGAGGAGTTTAAAGAGAATATATTGGGTGAAATAAGGCTTCTTAAACTGTGGGATCGTATAGAACAATTCTGGGGTTTCAGAAATTTTACAGCATTTTGTTTTCGATTTTTAATATGGTTACTTTTATATTGAAATGTATCAAAATTGCCAAGACATTTGTAACGGTTAGACACATCTGCTTTCAAGTTGTTGTATGTGATAATTTCATTTTAATTATATTAACGTCCCATTTTGAAGCAACACGAGAGCTATTAAGGGACGGACCTCGCAATTTTGAACCGCTGTCACATGACGAGGACGACACCTGAGCAGGCATCTCCCTTTTCAAATTTCAGCAGCGGGGGACGTTTGACCCACGGTATCGGTTTTAACGTGCACCAGGCCCACACACACGGCGGATCAGCAGTAGAATCGGGTTTCGAATCTGGAGCCCACCGACCCAGAAGCCGAGACCTTAGACCACCGCGGCCGAAAGTGATACATGCAGTGGCGGTTTTTCGCACAGGTGCCAGAGGTTCTCGCCTCCAGCGGTGGCGCCAGAGGGGACCGGGCCCCCTCGTCGGGGAAAATTTTAGTACGGGGTATTCAACTGTAGTTGATAAATAATAATCTGGCGAAAATTTGAGACCAATTTCATTACACTCGTCCCGCCATACAGCAGGTCATGGCCCCTGTCGGGGATACCTAGCCCCATTCCTGCTCGCCTCGTACATAGAGACTCTAAGGGGACCTCTAAATCTATTCGACATATATCGCAGAGTTAAGCTGACTGCGAATTTAGGACACAAAACAATTTTGCACCTGGGGCCTCGTATTATCAAAATCCGCCACTGGATATGTAATTGTTGCATATTGTCACAAAATGCCATTTGTGGCTGGTTGTTGCTGCTAGTTGTCGCAGCTGTTACATAAAACTAATTCGTATGTTTTTCGGTATGGTATTTGACATGCGACATTTTAATATAAGAACCACAATATTCTTTACAAAAACTTGATCAGAAAATTACCTTAACTTGAAGCATTTCGTTAAAGCTCCCTAAGGAACAATAATAAATTAAATCTCCTTTTACTTATCTTCATTTTGTTTAATTTTAGCATTTATTTCCCAATTTCTGGTCGATACGAAGATTTTCAGACGAAAAACGGAACGAAATAAATTTTTTTTCTCTTGAGAAGGGATAAGGGAACTTTTAAGAGATCTTAGTGTAAAATAATATGAAATATGCGAATAGTAGAAAGGAAATTTATTTGAAGCTTCTTTTAAAGAACAAGATTTCTGCATTCGATAAAAGAGTAAAATTATATAAAAACTTTATTTTTGGGGTTGTTTTTAAACATTAACCGATGATAACTTAATATTTATTTTTATTCTGTTTCTTGTCAAATTAACGCCCGTTTTTAAGACACATCAAGACCGAATTAAGCCATGTAGGAATTTAATATTATGTATTAAATTCCTACAGGGCTTAAATTTAATACTATGTATTAAAATTATTTTGTATTTAATCTTTATATAAACTCAATATTATGATATACTGAAATAACAAAACAGTTGTTTGACGGTCATTTTCAAAAATCTTGGTTTTAAAATCTCGAGCATAAAAAAAATTAAAATTTAAAAGTAATTTTAAATAAAATATTAAACAAATTTGTAAAGTTTTTTTAAATGGAATTTAAATATTTTCGCCAGAACTGTTGACTTGCTATCCATTCATATACTAACACATTTGAAAAAATGAAAATTATCCCAAGATTAAAGTTCGGAAATTGAAAAGATACATGATCTTAATTTCAATAAGTTCTTGTACACAGCTTTTGAAAGTTCTGGAAACAATTTAAAATAATTAATAATCTCGGGGCCCCCAAAAGTTGCCTGCATTGCGTATTCGGTAATCCGGCCCTGAGACACATGGCAACTGTTTGGGGCCGCTCCTTGTAACTGAACCGTGTCAAAATGACGATGGCAATCCCTCAGTAAGCACCACATTTATCACAATTTGACATCACTCTACACCAGGGGTTCCCAACCTTTATTCCCTCGTATACCCCTTGATTAATCTTTATATTTTCGCGTACCCCCTATTGACATATCCCCCCCATCCCACCAACAAAACCATCCGTCTATGCAAAGCAGTTTTAACAATAATGTTAGGTGCTTAAGATCAAATGACTCGAATTAATAACATTTGTAACATTTGCTGGACTTATTTTTTTATTTTACATTCTATTGCATTTTTATCATAGTATTAGTTACAATAGTAGAACAATACCAAAACAAATGAAATCAGTATTGTAATAATTTCTCATTAACTTATAAGGATGGCGAAAAATTATACTCCTTCTTAATCAATTGTTAAAGTGGTATAGTTATTAAATAGCGAGTATTAACTTGGGAAAACAAAACTCTGTAAATTTTTTTATTTCCTTGTGTTTTCTTGTTTCCGCTATTACTGTGGAAAACTTTTGGAGCTGAAATATGGCTGTGAGTGAAGGGATTTTAAAACGACATGGACTAAATGTTTTGATTTCCCCTGTTTCAGTAGTTAATTAACTTAACTCAATAGGTAATTAACTTAAAGATATTTCATACCACATGGTGTCTTGACATTATTTTATCCTTTTATGCTTTGCCCGCATAACTGCACTGACACGAACGCATAAATTTGATTTCAAAAAATTATCCATGCATATAACACAACTTTAAATCCTAGCGATTAACATAAAAGACTCATAACTACTTTTTTCGCTCAAAGTTGTTAGGATGAAGTTTGCAGCGTTAAAGCTCTGAAAGATTTTAGGAACAACGGGTATTAAATAAGTATTAGGGTAACAAAAGATGTAACTTCAAGCTTTAAGTGTTCTTTATTTATTTTGCTGGAATAAGTAAATTACCTTGTGGACGAACTTTTGTGTTTTCGAAAGTGGGCAAGGAAAGCAGGTTCATTCAGCTCAAAGTTCAAGAACAACAATTTACTTTAAAATAATTACATTATAATTTCATTACGGAAAAGAATAATGCTTTTATAAATGCATTAGTTAAATAAATATTCATCTTTAATTAGAAATAACAAATGCAACTGAACATGCTTTGATTTTACATATATTAATAATGAAGAGAAGAATTCGTTTTACGCATTTTTATTTAGGTTTTATTCAGCCGGAAAGGAAATTCATATAGACTTATTCCAGTGGCGACTCGTGAGCTCAGAGACGAGGACGGCTGCAAGATAATATTTATGAAGATAATACATATTTAAAAAGTTACTTTAACTTTCAGTAGGCCAAATTTTTTAATTCCAAAACCAAATATGAAATTTCCTGCCTTTCAAACAAATTAAATAACCAGCATATACTACTAATTTTACTAATAGAAAGTTAAGTGAATGTTGATGCGACGATTCTGCTGACGAAAACAAACTAAAACAAACAAACAAAAAACAAACAAACAAACAAAAAAAACAAAACAAAAAACAAGAGCTACAACAACATACGCACTTCCCTCCTCGCCCACTTCACTCGATAACACTCTTCCAAAAATGAATATCTCCTTCAAAAGAAATCTAGCCTTCTATCAAGAGAAAACTAATAATCAATCAACCAGATGTGTTTCTGTCGACGCAACACAAACCGAAACCAAAACTCATAAACAGCCAATGAGATTGCCCCTTTTTTGTGGGAATGAGAATAAAAAAATAAAAAAGAGCAACTTTTTATCGTTCAGTTGGCTCCGTGCCAGTCAGAGCTGCTCGCGCGACAGCATATAACGGACCTTTACTTCAATTCGGACCAAAGAAAATAACGGAGCTCGCTGATTGGTTAGCTCACTGACGTCACGCCTTCCCACCCAATTGCAAAACTTACAAGTCATACGCTCACTAGAAGGCAAAATACTTATGAATTAAAATGTATAATTAAGAAAGAAGGAAAATCATAAGAGCAGCAATATTTATTTCAATAATTCCAATATTTGATTTATTCTCGAAATGTATTAGAAATATACGTATACATGTCTTATTTTTGTTTATTAGAATTTCTTAGAAAAAGGTTTAAAATTATGTAAATCTCATAAATTAATATTGTTATATTTTATGTTAAATATTTTAAAAAGGGTACAACATAAAGAATAAAAAAAGTGCACTTTTGAGACTAAAAAATGTCTCTTAATATGCAAACTAAAGAAAGTAATTAAAATTTATAAGCACACGTATTGCTTATTTCCTACAAGGCTTAGAGTTCGGCGAAATAAACATGACGTCATGAAGACACTAAGGGAAGCAGCCAATCAGCGAGCTCGGTTATTTTCTATGGCCCGAATTGAAGTAAAGGTGGGTTATATGCCGCCCGGCAGCCTATAGCCCGTCTAAAGGGAGAAGGGGTGCTTTTTCTCTCCGGATTTTCTCCGCAGTGAACGAATTCTTTTTTTGGGGGAGGGGGGAAGAATACTTTGCAGCTCAGACCTGCTTCTCTCTTACTTGTTGATTCATTTTCTGACTTCTTTTCAATTTTTTATTACTTTTTTGCATTTTCGTAAGTCGTGGAACTCTGGGAGTGAAAATGTAAGCGAATAAGAATAAAAACGAAAATACAAGTTTTAAAAAATTTCGGTAGTGCTACAGGTCTGCAGCCCTAATGGACGAACCGCCACTGACTTATTCTGAAATACTCGACCTATTAGAATTTAATTGTTCTACTTTAAATTGCATTGCTATCATAAAATATTGTAATAACAATAAAAAAGATTTAAAAAAAAGTTTAATTTTTAAATTTATTTTCATTATTAGCATGTTGTGAACCGTAGCTTCTGTGTACAAAACGAGCTATCTTTTTTACACACTTATGTTTAACCCCTTACCAGTATAGTTTTTTAAGGTCCATTACATAGCCCTTATCTATTTTGAGAATGTGTTGTATTGATTCAACTAAGAGTCCATAAAACACTGGAGATGTGAATGGATTACCAGTCATTTTTGTATCCAAGGGTAACATCTATAAACGACTTAATTTTAGATTACAGATTTAAAAATGCCATAATTCGATACACGGACTGAACTCGGGCATCACTGTTAAGGGATCAAAATAACTTGCTTCATTTTGCAAATATGGAATTTTGTAGTCGAATTTTCTCTCACTTCCTGATTAGCTAAATTTTTGAAAATTTGTGTACTTCTGTGTTTTCGATGGCAATACACTAGAGTGTACTTTCATAACTTCATTATCAGTTAACAGATTAATTTAATACAATTTCGATGCAGAAATCTGGAGTTTTTTAAGTGGCGCCAACTAATAGCGAATTTCAGGAAAAAATAATTTCAAGATTCCATTATGTTTATAATAATGAATTATTAATTAAAGATTAAAAAGTAGAACATAATTAAAATAAAAATTCTATTTTAGTACATAAATAAAAGTGTATTTTTATTAAATTTTATTAAAATTAAAAATCGAGAGAGTTCTCCCCACGACTCTTCTGGATGCTTCCATAATGTGTTACGATTTATGTTTAGATTCGTCACATCATGAGAAGAAGGAGAATTGAGTGTCCTGTAATGTATTTTCAGCATACTATGAAGAATCGTGGAGCCTTCTTTATCAAAAATAAAACGTTTATTGGACGTCTTCCACAGCACAAACATTTAAAACAAAAACATACACTTACATCCCACATGTTACATCACTGATTGACATCGAATTCTATGTTAATAATCATTTTCTCTTCTCCGTTGCTAGACAACTATAGATAAAGACAAATATCGTTGCCACGCTATTTTTATAACCTTTAGAAAAGCAATGATACCAAACGATTGTTTTAATTATTTTTTCTTACAGCCAAACCAAATTTTTAAATTAATTTCTTTTATGGCCAAACGATTTATTTTTATCTAATTAATTTCTTTTGTTTAAATATTTTAATAATTCTACAAATATATATTTTTTATTTGTTACGAATATTACATTACATTTTGGATTATTCGGGGTAAGAAAAGTGTTTAGAGAACAATAATACCAGGTTCCACCGAGATTTGAACTGGATCGCTGGATTCAAGGTCCAGAGTGCTAACCGTTGGGCATTCACGAGAAAGCAAGGATAAGCCATTTGTCCCAACAACTGGTTTGTATTCCACTCATTTTAGTCGCACAACTCCGTTTAACCGAACTATAAAGGTTGGGGGGAGTCTTTTCGGATACCGATTTTTTCGGTTAAGCCATGAACATCGATTACTATTTTGTATCTAATTACAATATGTAGGCAATTCTGAAATTTTTTGAGTGTAAAACGAATCAAACTCTGTTCGTAGGCTACACTTATGTTCTTTATAAGAGTTGACCCTCCGTCGGGCGCAATATTCGCAACGACGAATTCAGGCGCAATGCGCTTGAGAGGCACAGTTAAACAATATCGATAATTAATATTGTTAATTTCCATTAATTTTAATTTTAGCATTCTAAAATTAACCACTTTCTTCCCTGGGGAAGCTTAAAAGAAGAAAGCGGGGATATCTTTGCAAAAATGTCTCGCCTTTGCAATTATTCCAGTGCAGTACAGTATGTGTTTTTTGTATTTGCGATTTCAGAGGCATTTCGGATAACCCGTGTTTGGGTTAACCTGAGTTCTGTTTAAACTGGGTTTTACTGTAATATGAATACAGACGAATCGATTGATGATGTTTTACACGTGATGATGTTTTACATCGAACGATGATGTAAAACATCATCGTAACGTTTTCACATTATCGATGATGTTTTAATAAATGAAACATGATGTTTTAATAAATGAAACATGATGTTTTAATCTCGAAACATGATATTTTACATCATCATGTTTCGAGGTTTCGGATTAGAGGTTCGATCTCCTTTAAATTTTTGTGCATGCATTTTTTACCGCTTTGATGTCAAACATTTTTCATGTTTATCATCAATTCTGTTAGGGGTTTGAGGGGGGGGGGACACTTGAACACGACGATCCTTAACCTCCGACATTTTCTGAAAAGTGAGTGACATAACAAAATAGTAACCTAAGAAACATGGAATGTGCCAGATAGATTTCTTAAGATAATAAGTTTTATGTCTACTGCTTATAAGTTTGATAATAATGAGGGAAAAAATGTTGTGAGGAGCGATCGAAAAAAGTTACAAGAAGCGTTATTCCAAAACAAACCACTATGAGACGGAATATTTTATTCTCAGGGAGGCAACTGATGACGTTAGTTGTTCCAGTGTAGTTGTTGGTAAAATTCACTGAAATTCAGACGAGTTATAGCAATTGGAATGCCGAGTCGTTGAAAATTAGCCTCTCGCTGAAACCCAAAGCGTAAAATGCTTCTTATGGACTAAAAAAATGGGCTTCTGTACGCGAAGTTCACCATCAGATCGGTAACGTTCATGATGAACATGGAATAATGAGCAGAAGAGTAATGGTTTCATCCTCTTGCATGACAATGGTAGGTTCCACATTACCCGCCAATCTCAAGATTTAATGCAAAACTTAAGTGGGAGATGTGTTGCTGTCCCACATAACATCTTGATATGGCTCCTAGTATCCTCCTCTCACAAATAAAAGACTTGTAAGGAACAAGGTTTTCTTCAATCGAAGAAGAAATCAAGACAGAAGCGACAGGAAAGCTGGGCATTCACGAAAAGTCTAGGCTGTGCCATTTGTCCCATGTCTGGTTTTTTTCCCACACATTCAAGTCGAAAAATTACGCACGTCATTTACGGAGGCTCCAAAGTGCGCTATCGTCGCTCTTCGATTCCCCCCCATTTCTCCTCCCCTATTTCCGATTTTCTGGCCTCGTTGCGAGGTCCCAATCTAGGCAGAACTATTGTTTTCCAGTTAGCTTCGCAGCGAAAACCTCAAAAGGCCATCATGCCATTCCAATCAGACTTCAAACTATTCGGAATTCCAATCCTCCCATTCCTCTTTGGCACTTTTCATTGGTTTGTCACACTGACTGTTGGTTTTTCCTTCCCGAGTTCCGAAAATTCCAGATTGGAGCAGCGGTGAATGTCCCCCATAATATGAGCATGAATATGATTTCTAGAAAGCCATTCTGAGCAATTTGATCTTGGTATGAAGGTCTCAATATATTTGGCGATTAATATTCTGACTTTCTTGCCTCTCCCACTGGATTGACTGGTAGAGAAAAGAGTTTATTAGCTGGCAAGAAAAAGCTAAAAATTGATTCTATAATTTATTATTGATAAAAAAAGTCTAACAAGTGGTAATAAAATATTATTAAATAATATTGGTATTAAAATGCAGATGGTATCTAAAAAGGATACCAATACATCATTTTCATG
>BGPR01003852.1:0-31997 GCA_013235015.1 Araneus ventricosus
ACACTACCATTGAAAGCTAGAGCAGTAAAATAAAAGTAGCGATTTAGTTCCATCCCGTTGGAAACTAAATTTTTTCAACACATATAGACGGTCGCAGCGGCCTAGTAGTAAGGTCTCGGTTTAGGGCCCTGAGTCCACTGAATTTCCGCCGTGTATATGTGGACTGTTGTACGTTAAGTCATACAAAGGGTTCAAATTTCCTTCCGCTGGTGTGGTGCAGAGAGTTGGAGAGGGAGGTGCCAGCTCAGAAACAGGCAGCTCTTCTGCAGTCTCGGCCGAAATCCCTTTTCTTCTCGTTTTCGATTTTATGAAGGTACATAAATCTTTTGATGTAAAACTTAAAATTTTGTCATCTACAATCATGTTGAAGTAAAGCTTTCGTAAGATGTTAGAAGGGGAGTTCTAGGCAGAAGACCCCTTTTAACATCAACTTTGGTGTTCATTGCTACATTGCTGGCGGTGTACATATTACAAGAAAAAATGCTTGAGTGATGACTCGTATGAAAAAAGCATGGCAAAAGAACAAAAACTTACGTGTAAAATTTCCGAAAATTAATTAATTCGTTTCATCATTTCAAGTGTACCAGCTCTACTCCGGAGTGCTACTTGCGAGAAACCTATTATGAGACTAAGGAATATAAATTTCTTTGAGAAACGGAGAAATAAATTAAAGATGGCCCACTAAAGCAGTGTGACCTGGAGACCAATTATGAAAACAAAAAAGTTCACATGGATAAAATATAAAATACATTTCAGAAGAACGCCATCGTTTTTGGCAAAAAATCTAAACCTATCTACTATGATCTTCAAGTTACCCGCAAGGGGACTGAAATTCCTTTATATCATTTTTTCTTACTATTAATATTTTTTGTTTTTAAATTTGAATTTTATTTAAAATTCAGATAAATATTCAATAAATTTTATTATTTTTTGGTGTTTAAATTTATATTTATTACAAATAAAATTTTAAATTTTATTTCAATTTCAATAATATTCCTAGCTTTATAACCGTTTTCACTCATATTTTTTATTTTTAAAACTAATTTTATATGAAAACGAATAACTTTTTAAGTTTAAATTTCTTGGAAAATAAATAAATTTTGAATTTTATCTGAGTCATCATTGATATTCCAAGCTTAATAATCATTTCCCCAGATGTTTTTTTGTTATAAATCTGAATTTTGATTAAAAGCGAAAAACATTAAAATTTTATTTAATTCTTTAAATTTAAATTTACTTGTAAATAAATAAGTTTTGAATTTTATTTCATTTTCCTTGATTTTCTGACTTCTAATAATTGTTTCCCTGAATTGTGTTTTTTTCTGCTTGAAATCAGAATCTTACATAAATATTTTAAATTTTAAATTATTTGAATTTTTTTCTTAAAATTTACTCACAAATAAATAAATTTTGAATTTTAGTTAAGTTTCATTGATATTCCTATCTATATTATAATTTTTTCCGGAAATTAAGAAATGTTAATACTTTATGATGTTCAAAGGAGACTTCTACAATATTCAAATTTGAAATTTTTGTATAAGTTAAAAATTATATAAATTTTAGCACTCGTCAATATGATCATTTTAAATGTGAAAAACAATAGTGGTATCCTGGACCCCGATTTCGACGCTATTTATAGTCCATTCGTTTTTCCTTAACTTGTAAAATTATAAAAATGTGAAAAGTCCCCTTTTTAAAATCAAGCGATTCAGGTGTCATCCTCGTTATCCGACCGCGGATAAAAACTGCGAGGTTCCTTCCAAAATATCCGTCATGTTGCTCCAAAACGGGACTTTAATATAACTAAAACAAACTAATCAATACGTAAAAAAAAAACTATTAACATTATCTTGACATACCTCTGGCCAGCCACTTACCTGAAAGGGTGTAAAGCCACCGGGGCATTAACATTGTCTTTATAAGCCGCGCCAATTCTGGCAAACTTTTTTTTGTCCGGCAAAGGAACGGCAACCCTATTACGTTTCTGAGAGGAGCAAAGGGCGAACGCCATACTAATAAAGGGAATTTTTGATTGTGGAAGAGTTAAAAATAAAAAAATAATAACAGACAACGATAATAAGTAAGAATCCGGTGGATGACTTCATCAGAGGCCATTCATCCATGCAGATTCATAACTAGAATAAGTTTCCTGTAGAGGAAAAAGACTTTAAAGTCTGAATTTAATATTAATTTCCTCTAAGGCCTGAACGCATTCCGGAATATGCTGGAAAGAAAAACGTTTATGTACAAAGGAGAAATTAAAAACAATCTTTTAAACAAAGTATGAAAAGAAGGGCTTAAAATCTTACCTGTTATAAAAAAGCTAGAGTGGAACAAAAGAAAGGACGCCGTTACAAAGTAAACTTATAAATAGGGTGCGCGCAATCTATCTCCATCTAGATGATAAACTAACTAAAAATTTGATAATTTTTTGTAGATTTTTCATAAAACATTTTTAACGTTTTTATTTTGTTTTTAATATTTTTAAATTTTTTTTATTGTTTTTATGCAATTTTATAATTTTTATTTTCATTTCTTTGCTTTATTATTTTAAAAAATTCAGAGAAGTTTGCAGGTGAGCCCTTAAAAATGTTAGAAGTTGTGGAACGCGTACCAAAGCCACTTCCAGTGCAATGGTGAAATTGAGAGATAAAAAATTAATTAAAACCTGAGAGATTAAAAACTACTTTAATTCTTAATTATAAAGCACTTTCATTACGACGTTATTTACGATGACAAATTGTTGGCAAGGATCCATCATTGCAATGTCAGAATGAAGGTGTGTTATATATTGAAATTACTATTTTAAAGCAAACTTTTGCATTTTCTTAATCACTTATATAATCTTAAGTAAACCTCTTAAAAATGCTATAAAATAGCAAAAATAATTGTGGAGCTATAGATTAAGAAAATTATTCCTTTTTTAATTCATTTTAATAAACAGAAGCAAAGTTTTATTAATCTTGTTAATTAATAAAGTAAAGATTAATTGAATTTTTAAGAAAATCTTGTAACAATAAAAATTAAAACTTTTAAAATCGGTGGCACTAAATTAATTGCCATCCAGTAGGATTTTTGCAAGTAAGAAATTTTGAATTCATACGCTTATAAACACGTATCGCTTTTGGTTTTTAAATTATAAAAAAATATCCAAAGAATTAAATTAATTTTTTTGAAATTAAGTTTAATTGACACATGAGCATATTTTCTGAAGTAATTTGGATATAGATTGCATATTTTAAATAAATCAAGGGGAATGAATTTCTGTTCCACTCTTATGCAGCCTCAAACCCCAAAAATTGCAGATTTTAAATCCGGGAGCAGGAAATTAATTGATTCCTGTAAAAGAAATACAGTATTTCTGAAATTTTCAACCAAATAATTTTATATCGTCTAATAAAAGAATACAACAAGTTACTGCAACATGACAGAGATTTGAAATGCATTATTTATTCCTAAAGCTTAGTGTCCCCACATTTGGCAGAAAATTCTTTTCTTAATGTCCAAAAAAGGATTCATTTTGTTAAATTAACGGTGGATGAAAGCATCATTTAATACAGTTGTATATGATAAATAAATTTCTTATCATGTTACCTTCTTAATGATTTTTAAAAGTTGCCGTACTTTTACAATCCCTGTTCGTAAATACTCATGAAAGTGCTTCAATAAGAGCCGAAGACATTAGTAGTTATTGACATTATGAAACATAATGCTCTACAGTTGGGAGAAACTGGCATTCAAGCAATTCAGACATCAGATATGAGTTTTAATCAGGCACGCAAAATGAAAAAATCATCAATATTAAAAAATAACGGAGTGAATTCAAATTGTGTGAAAACCTGAAGAACTTAGAATGTTGATACTCAATCAAGAAAGGAGAAAATTCTCCTTTCATTTTAGATGATGGTTAGTCGTTAGTTTGAAAATAACTGTATATCATCGAAATATCTTCAACATTGCAACTGTAAATCAGAGCAGATTCCTAATTGAATTCCAATAAAATAAAAACTTTTAAAAGTAAACATATCCTTTTGAAAATTTAAGAGTATTGAAAATTAATTTTAATAGAGGTTCAAGACAATATATAAGAAAATCATATAAAGTATATTTTTCCTTCATTTTTTGAAGAATTTCGAATTTATAATACTTTTGACTTATAATGAGGACATTTTTCTTAACAATATAGTAAGTAAAGCGTCAAAGTTTGTTTTTCTATTTCTCTTCAATAATGGAAATCCGAATCAGTTTTTTTATTTCTTTTGATTTTATTATTTAACTCTTCTTAGGAATAATTACAAGTTTACCTTTTTATTCTAGCTGTCGTTTCTTTCAGAAAAATTTCTTTTTCCCTTTCTATGATTTTTATGTGTTTATTACTTTTTGTGACTTTTATTTCATTTCTAAAGGTTTTTATTAATTTTTTTCGGAAAATGACAAAAATAATAAAATATAAATAAAAAGTCTTTCCTTAAATGAAATTATATTATTAGATTATTCCTGGATAAAAAGTTCAAATTAAAAAAATCTACATCGTAATAAAGTAATTTAAGTTTAAAGTTGCAAGAAGAAGATTTTTTGCTGTTTAAAGTACACAACCATCTTTTATAATTATAAAATTATTCGAATCATTTGAAAAAATTAAATAAGAGTTTTTTTAATTTTTTGTGATAACCAAACCGCGTCTTTTGAATTAACGCTAATTTTAGCATTTAGGCATAATTCCTTCCCCATCCTCTTTCTTTCTGATGAAAAAGCATCCAAGAGCAACTTACGAAAATATTAAATTCTTTCTTTTAAATAAGAAAATGAAAAAAAAATCTCATTTTTTGGACTCATGTTAAAGAATTCTTAGTACTGTAATATTTTTGTTAGTATTAAAGATTTCAAAATAATTTTCATCAATAACAAGTAAAACATAGCATTTGTTCGGATTATTATTTTTTTGTAGTTTAGAATGTTTATTTAACTTATCTGTTAATGATGTTGCTTTAAATTTAATTTAAGCGTTAATAATGGAAAACTTAAATATATGAAAACCTATGCTATTTTTGCTTTAGATTTACTCAGTTTTATGTATTTGTTATGTTATGAATTTAGTTCAAACAGAACACAATTTTGTTCTGTGTGAGATATAAATTTGCACAATCGAAAAATAAAATTAAAATCTGCCATATCTGCTTCAAACTCTGTTTATGAAACAGCATCATATTGCCTCTGATGAAAAAAATATAGACATTATTAACATTAATTTGTAAAAGAAAGCACGAAGATGTTTAGCAAGAATGTTACATATATTTTAGAAACTTTCATGTGCACAAAGAATTATAAATGAATTCTTAGTTTGTTGTAATAAAAATTTATATATATATGTATATAACTTGGAATTTAATACCCAAAAAAAGCTTATGAAGTTTCGTAGATTTTTGTTTATCTGAGAATTCCCAAAATTTTGAATTACTTTGAATATTCAAGAGATGAGTTTTCTGAAATGTAATTTGAGAATGGAATCAATTCATGGTTATGTGATATGCATCGAACAAACCACTTCTATTTAATTTTTATGTTTATTGTTCATATTTCTATATGAAAAATAGATGACGATGCATCACGTTATAATACAGTTCGGTGTTAGACGACATGTTCAGTGTACACTTAAGTTTTCAATATGATTATGTCGTCATCATAACTTATTTATTTCCATCCAAAAAATTATTTTCATATCTCCTGACTTGGTCCTATAAATTGCATTTTCGTAGAACACTTTTAAAATCTCTAATTTCAAATTATTTCTGAAAATTTACTTGATTCAGAATGTTCCTGATATACTTTATCTCAGGTATTACTAATATGGTAATCACTAGTTATTTTGTAGCTACCAAATAATAATTAGATAACTAGCAGTCCCATCATGCACTTCCGAAAAGTTAATCAATCCGTAGAATATTGCCGTTAAAGATTTTTTTGATATGCCCCACGATAAAAAAAAATCTGCAAAATCTTTAAAATCTGCAGAAAATCTAGCAGCATTTGGAACTGTTTTCTGGGTGATTTTCTGCAGAAAAAAGTGTAGAATATCTGAAGAAAACTATGTTTCAAATACCTGTAGATTTTCTGCTGATTTTTCTGCCTTCAAGGCTTAATTATTAATTTCAATTGATTTAATTATTAATTTCAATTGATTTAATTATTAATTTCAATTGATTTAATTATTAAATTGATTAAATTATTAATTTGAATTAATTTATTTTGTTATTCAACTTACTTGTACGATGTAGATGTGGCGAAACTTCAAACTCATCCTCGGCGGGATTCGTCCTGGCCAGGATCACTAACCACATGACCACACAGAACTACAGAAGCTGGAGATAAAATAATCTATTTGAGTTTTACGTCACCATAGCTCTAGTGGTGCAAAAATCAACTATAGTCAGAATACGTATTTCAAAGTCATGGAGATGAGTAATAGATGAGATTAGTAATATTTTTGTTCAATAATTTAGATTCTTTGTTTCAATAAATTCGTCTTTACCTTCTTTCTTTCTGATAAGCTTTCTCTCTATCCAAACAGCGCAAGCTCCACTTTCTCCTTCTCTTCAGAGGAAAATAGCTAGTAAGAAAGACAGTTTCAAAACTAATTGGAAATTAATTAAATTCTGGGGGACAAGTTTAAAATGGTAAAACCTCAAATATTTATTTTAAAAGCAATTTAGAATTTCATATTTTTTTCGCATATTTAAAAAAAAATTTAGTGCCTTGAGCAATTTTCGATTGGGAAATTTTTCATGATGCATTCCTTTTCTGTCACAGAGTATATGGTCAGTATCACTAATTGCAAAAGGAACTGATGAAACTCCTGTCTGCTGTAAAATTAAAACAATAATGATAATACCATCCTAATTTTGTTTTATATCCTTTGAAATAAAGCTGCAATATTAGAGAATATGGTGCAAAATATGTATTTAGAAAAATGCAGATATTATGAATGTACAATTAAATCTTCAAAAAATCAACGGATTATTGGTCAAGTTTAATGATGTTTTGAAAATCTGCTAAATAATTGCAAATTGAATTGAAGACAAAATGCAGAATATTTGCTGTCTTAAAAAATCTGGAGGATATTTAAAAAAATATATAACAAGAATTTTTTTGCAGATTTTATGCAGATTAAATTGAAGAAAAAGTGCAGATTTTTTCTGTCTTCAAAAACTCTGCAAGAAATTTAAATTGTACCGTTTTTTCACCAGGTAGATGTAGGAAAAAATACCATTCCCTCTTTCTCATACCTGAAGGATTTGTATTCAAATGTTAATGACAAAATGTTTTCCTAAATGACATTTTATTTTAGTTTCTTTTCCGTTTTAGAAATCACTAAAACATTCATAGTCATTCTATTAACGGCTTCTTGAATTTTATACTACAAGCAAGTTTGATTTTCCACGAAATGAAGTATTTACTAATCCCTGTTATGTTTCACAATATGTCAGTGTATTGTTACATATATATTGTTTGCCAAATGTCTGGCACTTCCTATGACACTTTGGAGAGATGATTCCGCCTCAAATATCACCGTCCTCATTCTTCGAAGGCTCAAATTCATGATGTCGATCGCAAAATATTCCTCCTGTATTCTGAAAGCGTCTCTTTTATTCAATTAGAAGAAATTAAACGAAATTCCAATTCATGTTATGTATACGATTCATCGTAACATGCAATTTAATTATCCAGAAATAAACAGCATTTTCCATTTTATGCATTCCAAAACTTACTATCTATTGATAACCTGAATTTCGTCGAAATTTAAGCTAGATTAGAAGGAAAACAACAACTTACATAGTTGAAGTAATACTGAATTCGAAAATGACACTGTTGATTGAAATATTTCATTTATCATAATAAAATGAACAGATAAAATAATTCCTCTTTATTCAAAATAAATCAAAATAAATTATCTTTCTTCAAATACGTCAGAGTCATTTAGTTTTAATTTCTGGTGAAAGCATTATCAGAAATTATTATATTAATTTTTTCCTAAACGAAAATTAAGAGATATTCCAAACGTTCGCTACCCAGTTTTAGTCGAAACAGAGTAGCAACACACACACACACACACTGAGAAAGTAATGAAGACAGTAATTGTCTCATTGATTTTAAATTTGTCACTTTTAATGATTTTCCAGAAACTCCGTCTAAATCAGTAGTTCCTTTCTCAAACTGCAGTAAAACGCTGATAGTTATGGAACTAGATGATATTTTAATTAAAGATATCTATATTTTTTTGCTTTTCTATACTTGATATTAAAATGCGGCACACAACCTAGAAATAAATTTCAATAAATGATTCAAGATTGCTTTTGATATCTGTCTTCAGACTTTCTTGATAATTTTGCATTTAAGAAATAAAAATTTTTAAATTTATCTTATGCAGTAGTCTTATTTAAAAGCTTTTGTCATCCTCGAAAATTTAAAAATGAACAATAAGATATTCTTTCATATAATTTGATTATCATCATAATTTGAACCATCGCTTTATTCAAAATAAAGTTTGTTAGATTAAGAGAGAGAATTAATCACTAATATGAAATGTCATAGAATGTTAATATTAAACAATCTTTAACTCTCTGAGTGCCAGTTTATTTTATTCTGATAGATCTAATGTCTGATAATCAGGTTTTACAGCGAATGAAACCGAATTTTTTTTGTATTGAATTAAATGTCTGAAATCTTAAGAATATTCATAAAATTGTAAGAAATACTCAAAAATATAAATTATCTGAATTTGAACTGAGCATGAAAAATACAAATAACCGGTTCGATCATATGTAGTGCAAACATTCTGAATTAGTTGGCTGTCTTATTTTTATCTGAACTGCGTAAAAGAAACTAATAAAATCACAAAAAGAGCTTAGACTTTTAGATTTTTAGGAATAACAAATATTTTCTTTAAACCGGGAGAAAATGTAATCGTATCTGTGTGTATACCTGTTCGTGCTACTTAGTTATATTAAAGACGCGTTTTGAAGCAACCCGAGGGATATTTTCGGAAGGATCTTCGTAAGTTTGAACAGTGGCCAGATGATGAGGACAAGACCTGAGCTGTAAACCCCTCTCCGAACTTCCGCACCTCACCAGCGGGGAGGGGACGTTTGACTCTCGACGTCAGATTTTATGTGCAATAGGGCCATACACGCTGCGGATCTTCATTTGGAATAGTTTCGAATCCTCTGGTCAATCTGAGGTCTAATATGTTCACAATGTCATTAATCCAGGATGGTCTGAATTTCGTTACAGAATTAAATTATGAAGTTAAATTATTGTATGCATAGATTCGAACAATGTCTCCCACATCCATCCACTAAATATATATGTAACGTTATTCTGAGTGTGATGTGCAGAGGCATACATGAGAAGGCGGCAGTTGTTGTTACTCCAAAAACCAGTTTATAATTTAAATATTCTTAATTAAAATTATGATGGTGAGGATAATGTAACTGTAGATAAAATTTGAACATTACTGAAGTCAGAGTCCGCAGTGAAAATCTTACAATCAATGCCGCACGTTTTACCATGAAAAAGTTACATCCTAAAAGAGAAAGACGGCGGTAGTCGTGGGAAGTTCCCGAAAACCATGAAAATCTCGTAGCACTCTAAGTTAAAGCAGAGGTGCATTTTAGTGGTTAAAAAGTAAGCTTTTGTTGATTTTAATAATTTAATTAAAAATTAAACTATTAAAAAGAATTGATTATAAAGATGAGAAAAATTACATACATAAACTGCACTTGCATGCCCATTTTTCTAAAGTATAGTTTATAACAAACCGGACGTGCAAAAGTAGTAAGGCAGTTCTGTACTTCTGTCACAGATTTACTATCTAAAAATAAAATAATAATTCTCAGATAAGTTTTAAAATTGTCGTTTTTATTAACAGACATTACACACTTTATATAGAAAATACACATTATGCTATTACAGCAGTAAGTTGAGTATGCATCTAAAATTGAATCGATGCAAATTATTGACAGATTATTGACGAATCAAACAGAAAAATGGCAACATACATAATAGTTGTATTTTTCAAAGGCTGTTTATAAATCTCATGATTTGTGGATTGTGCATTTGAATACCGAATCGTAATATGTGTAGTTTACTTATCCTATACATAATCATTTTATATCAATATTGTCTCTTTATTTGTTTTTAAGGATTCAGCTTTAATGTTGCAGCTCTATTCATTTTTCATTTGATTCCTGCTAGACTTGTAAGCTGATGTATTTTATACCGCAACAGCAGTCATTCCATGACATTATACTGTAACCACAGGAATCATTATGAGCAAAACAGCGTTCCCTTAACATGTTACATGAAGTTTAATGGCTCAAGACAACTAATTTGGAATGTTTATCGAACTGGGAAAATATTTCGGCAAGGTAAGAGTTCATTAAGGTAATCAATCACCGTCAAAAACATTCTGTACCGTTGAATTTATTACATTCCGATGGACTCGCATCATTAGAGAAAATTTTTAATCATGCTCAAATATTATAACATTAAAACTGTGGTTAAATTTTGTATATAGTAGGTGGTAGAATAATATAAATTAAATGTTTTACACCTGCGATGATTGGAAAAGAGTGTTATTCTTAGAATTTCTGAAAAAATACTGAAGAAAAATTAATAAAGTTCATTGATGCAAATATGAAATATATAACATAACATTATATAATAATATAATCTATCTTTCCATCATATATTTGAATTTAAAAAAGATCATAATATGCAGGAATTTATTTGATTAAATTTTTAATAAGGAATATTAATTAGATAATTTAAAGCTAATTTTCTATAATTTCCCGATAATTTTTACATTCATTTATAGAGAATTACATTACTGCTGTTTGAAAATATTAAAAATAATTATACTCAATATAAAGTTAAGAATAAATATTTTCAATCATTTTCTGCATTTAATTTTGTTGAAAAGTAAAAAGAATCTTAAAAATTTAATCATATGAACAATCTATATATTTTTTTAAAATCAACTTAGTAGAAAACACTGACATTCACAATATATAAAAGATAAAAACGACCGACAACTTTGATGGTAGAAAGAACTGAAAGATTTCTTAAAATATTTTGAAAACCATGTTAAATCTTTTCCATCAGGTCCTGATATTGTCAACTAAAGGAATTTGAATATTTGTACAATCTGGAAATGTTACTACATACTATTAGAAAAAAATCAAACCGTTAGTCAGAAAATAATCCTGAATACAATTATTTTAAAACAATCTGAACGACTGAATTTCAACATTTCCATGTCAGAATGGAGAATTGGTTTCATTCGAGATCTACGAACTTTAGCCGTAGCCAATCAAAACGCATCGCCCTACAATTTGCCATATTTCATGCATAAAGTGGACGTATGTAATCACTAAAAGAATGACGAAATAGTAAAAACGATGATGCAATGTTTGCTTTCCTATCTGCAAAGCGATCAGAATTACTTTTTTTTTAACCGTATTATTGCCGGATTAATTATTCATAACCCATATTCATAATAGAAAAATATAAGTGATACATTTTCATTAATCCCGTTAAATAGACAATCTTAGGTCAACTACCCTCATGATGACACTATGTAGAAGCACAGATATATATATGTCAATATGGCCATCTGTTTAGGGTTTACAATTTTTACATTTGTGAGGTTCGTGTCCAATAACCCTTGTGTAAATTCAAAACATTTTTAAATTCTTCACAACGCTTTACCTTCAAACAATTTAATATAATAAAAATAATTTAAAAATCATCATAATAATTATATCGTTATTATTATAAACCCATAAACATATATTTTCGGATAGTATAGCTTTTCGTTGGTAAGATTAACATGTAGTAACAATAGTCCAATAAAATACAGCACTTTAAATGGGGTTCAAAAAATGCCTTCTTGGAAAATTCTTTACTTTAATTTTTTATTTTTATAACTCATTTCTTTTATTTCATTTACGTCATCTTTAGAGTATATCATATATGCAAGTTGATCCATAGCTTAACATCAGTTGTTCGTAGTACACTTCAAATAAAAGCTAGCGCAATTGTATTGCTGAATACCAGAAACAAAATCATGACAAGAAATATGGGAGACGATAACAATAACAAATGAATCTTTAAAAAAATCAAGCAATTATAATGCGAGGCTTTTCTATTATTGCGTAGAAAGCATTTATACTTGAATGTTCAAAAAGCTGCCTATGATTAAGACTCTATGAATTTGTATCCAATTAAAACTTCGTAAAAACTTCTACCTACAACGAAGAGTTTCACCATTCATGAAGATGAAGATTTTTATGCAAATTAACTCAAATACAATTGACGTGAATAAATTACTCGCAATAGCAAAAACGGAACAGAGAGTATAAACATATATCTCCTAACATTAAATTAAATTAAGGAAAAGGTTTTACGCTGAATTACAGTTACCAGCGTTCGTAGTAAACATATAAATTAGCCAACATTTTCTTCAACCGCTTTCTTTACATTCTAATATTTACTTCGTGATATTTTTTGTCAGCACCTATATTCGTTCACTAATTGGGCATATCTATCTTGATTCTTTTCCCCGCATTTATTTGTGACAACACAATCATTAATTTAAAGACTGGTATATTTACAAAAAAAATTGATTCGTCTTAAATGACCACATTTATACAGAAAAACATTAAAAAAGCAAACTTATAGCAATTTATTTTTAAAACTGATATTTTATTTAATTTATCTTGTTTACGGATTCCTTTTTATCTTCTGGGTATTAAAGTATTTTTAGCTTTAAGTTTTCTTTCGCGTTACTATTATTGAATTTGATATTTATTAAGCTACTAAGTAAATTCTATTTTCTGAAATTTTAATCCTCCACGTGCGGTTTTCCCCTTTAGTGGAGTAATAGCTAATTTTAACCTTTTGCTGCCGATACCGCCACTGTTGCGGCATCGATCGCAAAGGGTTAATAATTAAACATCAGCAATTTTGAACTGATCTTTCATTCTTTTATTTTCTATAAAGTATTATTAGATGTTAATACTACGGAAAAAATAATTTTAAATTGAATTTTAAAATATCATGAATGTAACGACATAAAACCCTTCATTATGAGTGGTATTTTGATTTTGGGATTATTATTTTTTAAAAAGCTTTTATATAAAATATCTTTCACAAATACAACAAATAAAACTTTTAATTGAATATAATATAAAGTTTTACATTCTCGAGAAAAGGTGAGATTATTATCACATTTACACTAAAAATATGTAACTAAGGAATTAAAATTAATGTAGACTTTTGAGATACAACTGTTTTTGCAAAATATTCAGAAAAAATTCCAATGAAGCCATTTTTGAAAATTAATTCTTGTATAAGGTGTATGTTGTTCAAATGAATGAAATTTGTTGAATAATGTAAAGCAATCTACACATTTATTCAAAGTCGCAACTAAAAACTTGCTATTTCTTCCCCCTACCATAAAAATGTCAAAGCCCTTTGTTTCATATGCATTTTTACAGGTTAAATAAATTAGAAAGATAATTTAATTATTTAATTAGAAAACGTGGTTTTTAGAAAAATCATTAATTGAAAAAAATTCTTTAACATAATACTCAAAATTCATTATTTATTTCAATCACTTCAATAGTTTGTTCTCTTCTGCAAACAAGACGATATTCTGCAAACAAGGCGATAAAATTACATCAATTCTGAGACCACTTTTTAATCAAAACATAATTAAATTTTCATCTATACATACAGGGTATCCGAGAATTATGGGACACATTTCAAATATTTATCAAAACGACCCAATCATGTTACAACTATGGTTTCTTTAAAATGAGAACGCATTTCGAAAAGTGTTTTTTCAGACAGGAAACGCGCCGTTACGGTTGTCTAGGTGGCCATAAATTATTGGAAATCCCCCATTTTTCCGAGCCATTATCTGCAAAAGTATTAAAGCTAGAAGAAAATTAAAATCGTGCAAGACAAATTGTACTCTCTTTAATTTGTTAATTCACATGTAGTGTGAAAAATGAATAATTTTTGAGATATTTGAGAAAAACTAAAAACGGAAACCAGAAAACGTGCATCGGCTTTTGCCGATCGGTAGCCATTGCGTACGGAATTCTCTCGCTGTAGCAAATTTAGAATGTCCTAACTCCGCATTACCTGTCTGAAAAAATCTTTTTTATTTTCTTTCACATTAATAAAAAAGTAGTTGTAACGTTATTATGTTTTTAAAATTAATTTTTGAAATGTGTCCCACAATTCTCGGACATCCCGTATAAAATTCAACGTATGTATGGTTGTTCCAGCATCTCTTCCGAATGACTAATCCAATTTAGATGAAACTCGGTACTCAGGTTCCTCATTAGTCCATTTGAAGTACTGAAGGGATAAATAAGTCGTAACCCAGTCTTTCAGGGTAGGGTGGGGCAAGCTTCGCAATTTTGATAAAAACTAGGTACACTTGTTCCTCACTATATGATTTGCAGTACTGTAGGGATAAATAAGCTCTAGTCAAAGCCCTCGAGATAGTATGGGGCAATGTCTCCAAAATACATGTTACTAATAGGCCGATTGACATTCTTGGCGATTTTGATGAAACTTAGTACATATTTTCCTCATTAGCCGACATGAAGTACTGCAGGGATAAATAAGCCTAGCCAGTCCCTTAGGGTAGAGTGGGTCTAAGTCTCCAAAATAAGATGAAGTTGCTCAAGTTTACCACAGCCTAAGTCGTACCTATTCCATTCTGACATTGTTATCGTTGAATCAGAAAGGATGAAGGAATGATGATGACTACTAGCATCGGCGATGTTAATTCCATTATTTAGAACGGATCTTAGAAGCGTTACAACCTAACCTCTACGAAAAATAAGTTTTCTGTAGTTTTTTATAGTTTTTGTGCATATTTCGTAAGACGTAGAACAATAATATTATTAATAACATGTTATTATTTCTTAGGGTATCATTCCATGCTATTGAAAAGTTGCTTTTATGCAGTAATGACGCTCTAGTTCAATTCATTATTTTATGATGATTAATTAAAATTTTACACTCACCACTAACGAGGCTTAAGTCGTACCAAATACGCCTCAAGGATCTCTTGCACATCTAAAGATATGTACAGTACCGGTCAAAAAAGTGCCAAGTTCATATTTTTTATCTCTAACTCGCCCAAAAGTGAACCTTTTTTGCAGCAATTGTCACACAATGTGTATTTTTAGGTACTTGTTTGGTGCATAAACCAATGACAATTCAAACAGCCAAAAATTAATTGAAATTAACAAATTTATTATTTCATTGAAACTAAGCAAAATTTAACAAGTTGAAGTTTGTTAAAAGTATACAAAATATCCAGGATCGATGAAAATATGAACAATTACATATTAATACTTGGTGGCAAACCCCTTGCTATCAAAAACAGCTAGAACCTACGAGGCATAGAGTCAAGAAGAGTTTGGATGAAGGAGAGAGCGATCTTTTTCCATTCTTCCTCAAGTCGGGAGAACTTTTCATCGGCATTCCTTGCATTTCTTCCTACAAGACGACTCTCCAGCTCAGCCTATACCCCCTCGATAACGTTAAGGTCTGGGGATTGTCTTGGCCAGTCAAGGAGGATCACATGACGGCGGGAGAACGAACCAGTTCTGGATGTGCTTGGATCGGTGCTTCGGATTATTATGCTGTTGGAAAATGAAACCACGACCAAGAGAATTGCGTGCATACGGACGCATGGTGTTCGCAAGGATGTCTTCATACTGAAACTTATTCATGATACCCTGAATCAGCCTCAGGGGACCCAGGCCAAGGCGAGAGACGCATCCCCAAACCATGACATTTCCCCCCCATGCTTCATTGTTGGAATCTGGTACTTGGGGTCGAAACGAGTGCCATAGGGACGACGAATCCACTGTATCCCATCCGTACATCCGTACCGAACAACATGTATTTGTTTTCATCACTCCAAAGGACATCTTCTCACTCTTTCTTGGTCCAGTCCTTGTGCGCCTTCGCCCATTCCACACGCGCTTTGCGATTCTTCGGAGAGATCATGGGTTTCTTGAAGGGGCGTCTTTCATTCAGTCCAGCTGCTTGAAGCCTACGCCTGATAGTACGAACAGAGGGTTTTGGAGGTCACAAAACTCGCGTGCAATTTCTACAGCCGTCAGGCGGGGATTAACATGTGAAAGACGTAAGACGTTCCTGTCGAAAAGACGAGACGTAGAGCGAGGACATCCGGACTTAGGAACCTTCGGCACTCCTCCCTGATCAACCCATCTCTTCAAGAACTTCAATATTCCACTCTCCGATATATGGAATTGTTTCTCAATTTCGAGAAGAGTCCGACCTTGAGCGCGTCCATTAACTATGGTTTACTGTTGCTGAATGGTCAAACTACCGATGCCACGATGAAAACCCATTATCAGCAAGAATAGAGGAAGTTTAATTAAGCAAAACGCTTATATAGAAACGTCCTAAAATAAAACTGGTAGGTAAAAAAGACATCACTCCAAATGTAATGAAATTTCAAAATTTTCAAAACTTTGTTAATTATTACTGTAGTTACTTGTAATTAGGTTTACGGTTCTTCCAAAAACGCGGAATCTTCACTTAAATTCTACTCAGAAGTTTAAAATAGTTTCCGACAACACTGGAAGAAAATAAGTTCAACAAATATGACTTAACACTTTTTTTACCGGCACTGTATCATTTATAGAAAGGGAATATTGTTCTTTTCAATATATAATGTGAAATGTGCTTTTTCCAAATTTTAGGCAGGGTCAATGAACGTGACAAAACTGACCGATAATACTTAGAGACAAAAAGATATGGACGAGGCGTTATGAAAATTAACCACTTGTGATATGGGCTTCAATGAAAGTATAATATTCTTCGTTTCGTCGTTTCCAGAACTGTATAAGCAATATGAATGTGGAAAACCTAAAGGTTTGAATGTGGATTAACTGAACACCTCTTAGTGTACTTAAGGAATAGTAATACCAAGGGTTTTCGCTTCATTTGCTTCCAAGGTACGACTTAGGACATAGGCGGTTTGATTTAAGAACCGTTTCCTTAAGTCGTACCAATGTTATTACTTTAAGATTTGTTTATTTATTTCGACAGAGTGCATAAAATTTCACCTTTTTTGTAAAACATAGCTGCGATATTCATAGAAGTTGTGAATAATGCAAAATTTAATCCTTCATTTATTAAAAACCGCAATTTGTAGACTTTTTCAATAGCGAGTACGACTTAAGCAACCCTACCCTACAGGTAGCAAATAGGCCGATTAACTCGATTGCCGATTACAGCGACTTGGCGATTTTGATGACATTTGATACCCAGAATTTTAATTAGCCAACTAAAAATAATTTTGGGGTAAATAAATGCTAATCCAATCCGTCAGGATAGTCGGGAGAAGTCTTTAAATTACATTTTAAAATGGGAAGATTGGCATGAAATTTGATATATGTGGCACAATTATGATGATTTAGGGCAAATATATTCCTCAAAGACTGACTAAAAATAGCGTATGGGTAAATAACTGCTAATCCAATACCTCAGAGAAGTGCGAGGCAATATCGTCAAAATACATAAATCTCTTGGAATGATTGACATGCTCTTGGATATAGATCGGCCGATTTTGAGGAAATTCGGTAGATATGTCTCTCAGTGTCGGATTAAAAATACTATATGGATAAATAAGTGCTAACCCATTCCCTGAGAGTAGTGGGGTTGAAACTTTTAAATACATATAAAAAAACGCGCCGATTGATATAAAATTGATACGGCTGGGGAAATTTTCATGACACAGGGTACATTATGTTCCTCACAAGCTGACTAAAAGTACAGTATGAGTAAATAAATTCTAATCTAATTCCTGATCGTAAAACACATGTAAACCCTTGTGTCATTTGAATTGCTGTTGGATAGGGCTAAGGCAATTTTGATTAATCTTGGGAACATAAGCTTCTAATTAGCCAGCCAAAAATAATGTATTGGTAAATAAACGCCAACCTTATCTATGAGGTTAGGGTGGGACAAATTCGTCTAAATGCCTTCGTCAAATGGACGATTAACATAGAATTTGATACGGCTGGGGAAATTTGATGAAACTTGATACACATGTACCTCATAGGCAAAATAAAAGCACTTTTGGGGTAAAGAAATACTCATCCAAAACCTCAGGAAGTGTGGACTAAAGACAAAGTCCGATTGTCTCCGAAATACATGTATAAAAATGGACTGATAGAAATGAAATTTAATTCATAGATTTCAATAACGTCGAACTAAAACTTTTGAGGGACTAAATCGTTTTCAGTCAACTCTTTAGGATGATAATTACCGATAAGACATGCAGGAATGGTTATTTAGAAAGGTTGGAGCAATTTTGTTGAATCATGTTTCATTAGTTGATTTAGACACTTTAATTGGTAAAATTTTATTTGAAAAATGATTCCCACATTGTTCAACAACAGCACAATACTGTATTTAGAAAATGACCATATCTCGCACTCTTATGGGTTGAGAGGAGGTGAGTCATAGAAGGTCATAGAAATAAATGTAATACTCTATGTTATGATACATGATAAATTAAAGAAACTTTTTGTACTATAAATTTATGAATTATTTCATAAAAAAATTGAGAAATATTTCCACAAAAATAATATTAATAAATGTTAGATTGCAAAAATTGCATCTACATCATTTTTCGGTTTTATCAGTATTTTTAATTATTTAATTCTTCGCCACCAAAGTTTCTTTCATCTCTTGTGACATCTTTGACAATTTTTGAAATTCAAACGATAATTTTTTAGATTTCATTAAATATCTAAATTTTTCTTAATCATTTACTTTGTATTCGATTTAAATAGTATTTGTCTTAACTTTTGTTGTTGTTTCCATTAAGGTTTCAACTTTATTAATTTTTAAATCACAATTTTTCAACGGGATTATTTCCTCGCCATCTTGGTTCGCGTAGGTTTTTGGCGTTATTAGGTTTTGGCGTCTGTCACTTGAAACGTTTTCCGTTATGTATTTTTAGAATTCCTTTGTGCTTCTCTGAACGAATGAGGTGTATTTGCAGCTACTTCTGGGGGCCTTTGGGCCTTCAGGGAGCTTGTCATTTTTTATATTTTCTTTTTCCGTTGGAATTTAAAAATGAAAGAGTTCGATTCTCCAACAAGTTTTTGGTGAGGTGATGTGATGTTTGATTCTGCGAGTTTGAAATCTTCAAGCTGTGAATGGTGTCATACAAAATTTTCATCTTTTCATCTTTATTCATGTATGAAATGGAGGCAGTTGTGACAGCTTTTGGTGCTAAATTTGTGCTATACAAATTAGTAGCTCGAGTGCACTAAATACTCAACCTCAAGCCCTGCACTAGATATGATCAAGTTGCAAATCTAGAACAGCCTGCCCTTCAAAATTCTTTACGTTAACAGTATTTAGATGGAAATGTGCAAGGAAGCGTATTAGTGCACCAATAATGCGACTGAATCACCGAGTGCCGAAAACATAATTTTTTGATATTGCCATTTCTCCGAATTTTTTCATACATCGTGTGTTTTAATAAGTTTTTCACAAGCAAACAAAGACTGAAATGTGCTTTGTAAACGTACCACAATTATTTTTCTGCAGAATCAAAAAAATGTTCCTTGAATTGTTGTTTTTAACTACTATCCTCATTACTATATATTTTTTTAAGCCTGCAGTGCTTTGTAATATGTTTAGCTACATATTATTTTTAATTTTGGTTATTACATTTTTAGTTATGTGCATCATCTTGAATATGTATAACTCATGGCAGTTATCAAAGTGATTTACTTTAAACTATTCTATAATAATAAGATTTAAATTCAAATATTTTGATTATGTTTTAATATCTCTAATTTGATTCCACAATTAGCAATGTACTACCCTATGCAAATGATTTAATTTAGTGGCTAGGTTTTTCAGGTCTGCAAAGGTAGGTGATTTATATGAGTATAGCTTGAATTGCTTATCTTTGTGTTGTATATTTCAGTAACCAGTATTGATTAAATAATTGTTCAATATATAATAAACTAAAATTTATCTTTGGGCACCTACCTTGCATTAACATTTCATAATAATCCTAACAACCCCATCCAATAATAAACATTATATTATTTATAAAATATTCTTCGGTTTCTTTTCTTCCAAAATATTTTGAATTGAATGAGACTGGGCAACTCCGGGTACACTTCTAGTGTATAAAAAAATAAATTAACATTTAATGGCAATAGTAGTGCTGAATTTTTCCAAGAAGGTCATAATGTTCATATTAAAATATTTAACCATGTAAATAAAAAAAATACAAAATACAAATGTGTTGAAGTCATTGCGGCATATAAAAGCAGAATCATCTGCTCAGCGGAAAATACCGAAGCGGCGGGTAGAAATCTTGGCTCAACTTTGGTGTCAGTTGTTCGAATGCGACAGTAAATCTCTCTTGAAAACAGTGGAAATTATTTTTAATTCTTTGTATGTATCTCTTAACGAAAATTTTATTTTTTTATCAATGTAATAAATTTTTGAGTAAATCTAAGCCTCCGATTTTTTTTATTACACTCATTAGTATTTTTTCTATTCGATCTTCTATTTCTAGCTTTTGTATGTCCTCAAAGCAATGACAGAATTTACAGAATAACATCATATTTATATATTTGAAGATCACGTTTTATGAGAAGAACCTGCCTACTGAATTTAAAATAAGAATATAATTGCATATTTCAAGTGCCATTTTTTATTTAATTTTACCCTCATTATAATTTAATTTCAAATGTCTATTTATTGCTTCTTTACAGTTCGTTAACTCGACATAAAGTACATTTTCAACAATTTATATTATAATGAGTTTGTCAAGAGTAAAATATATTACATAATATTCTAATCTCCATAAACTATTGCAAATTGCAGAAATTATCTCTCAAAATTGCTCCCAATAGCAGCAAATGGCCAATACCTTTTCTTAAGAAATCTAATTTTAGACCAAAACGTTCACCGTCGTAATCACAATCCGGAAAGTTAATTGCTATAGCATCCAGATTTTCTGGTCTAATCAAGAAGATAAAACCATGCAAACATTTAAAGAGACGAGTCCCCACTAATTGCACGCCTACGTTTAGACCTGCTATTGAAATTAAAAGGGATTTCTTGGAAAACAGCAATAACACTCAATCTTCTTGATTAGAAACTAAGGATTAATTTCGGGAATGGAAATATCTAGTCTCTCACATCTAGTCTCATCAGTTATCTGATTTAAGATCATTTTAATGGCGAGCTGCATGAAAATTCTTCCTTATTTTTCATATTTAAATGGCAACGACTCAAGGAAAGCTTTTTATAGAATATTGATTAGTGATCATTTTCATATAACGGAAATCTTTTTTTCTGTATCTATTTTTCTCGATCTGTTTTTAAAATGCAATTGTCTTTCTTCTCTCAATATATTAGAACTCTTGAGATTACTGTTTACGGATTCCTTGTAGTGTTTTTTTTGTAATAAGTGTGCTCATTTTACAAATGAAATCATGTTACATGAAAACTAACATAATATTTGACAAGAAAGAATATTTTTATTACAGCAAATGGTCAAGGAAACATATTTCTTTTATTGACGTGAAATTTTCAATGCAATAAAAAATTGCATCGTTATCATCAAAAATTATAAATCCAAGTTTAAAGTATTAGTTTTACGCAATTACTTTCTATAAATCGTAAAACTAGTTGGTGCTAGATAAAATGTAATGTCATGCGAAAATATAATAAGATTTATAGTTTTTTATTTCACAGCAATGTAATCTTTTAAAAATTATTATTTAAAAGCTTTACTCCTTGTCTTTTGAAAAAGAATGTTTCGTTTTTTCAAGTTATTCAACGAATACCACTCGTCTATTCTTGTACGATTGAAATCAATTGTATATAATTTTCCCCTTGGGGAGTAGTGGAACATTGTCTGTTCTGAATTCTTAAATAAATTTTATACATTGGTTTGCTAATGATATTAACTGGAAAAACTGTTTCAATATGTATTGAATGTTTGTAATATTTCACGAAAATTGCAGCACAAATGAAATTTTGAACCGAATTCCCTAAACTTAGATTTAAATTCATGCATATTTCGAATGATAAATTCTATTTGAATCGTAGAGCAAGAAAAGTCCTTCTACCAGTTTTAATATTGGTTCGAAAAGGCTCCAAAACGCTTTGATAAATTATTTATTGTAGGTCAAACTTTACACAGTCTGTATTACTTCTAACGGCCTCTTGGATGATTGTAACTGCTGCAATTCAAGTAACTGTGATCCAAAAGATAATAACACTTCTTCACTGATATAAATTTTTACATATATTTGAGCAATCATCTTCTTATGTAGACGATTTTTTAATGCCCATGTGCAGATTAATTCTAAAAAAGGTATATTGTCTCATTCAATGTAGCGTGGATACATTTTCACTGCGTTTTAGTTTATTACAAGTTCGTTAGAAAAAAATTTTTCTTTAAAATTGTGCTTAAGTAAACAAATAACAATTTTGATAGGCGATATTTTATGGTAGGCCACTTAGAAAAGATTCAAGTGTTGTTTTTCTTCCCAATGAATTTCCTTCCTTTTGCAGATTCAGCTTCTTGTAAATTACTCACTCATATTGAGGGTCTTTATCAACACAAAGAATAACATTTATCGCAAATCAACATCCATCAGAGTTGTATTTAGTCGGATATCATTTTGGTGTCGTCTAGTGGTCTTAATACGACAGCTATTCAGAAAGTAACGTACGTTTTAGAATAATAATAAAAAAATGAAAGGAAACATTTTTTATTACTTACATTTGAAAGGCACATTATTCAACTATTTTTAAACTTAATCTCCGTATAAATTAAGACACTTATCATAACGGTACAGTTCGAGTAACAGTCGAGTTCGAATGGCCCCCACACAGCCATTCGAACTCGAGAGTTCTTGGATGGTTTCGGATAGGAGTTGTTTGGCCATCCACCGTACAGTCCGGACCTTTCTCCGAGCGATTTTCAGTTGTTTCCACACATGAAGACCTGGCTCGCAATACAGCACTTCGACGATGACGAAGAACTGCATGCAGGCGTCCGTGCATGGTTGAAGTCTGAGACGTCAACATTCTATGACAATGGAATTAACAAGCTGGTGTACCGTTATGATAAGTGTCTAAATTTATAAGGAATTTTTGTTGAAAAATAGCTGAACAATGTGCCTTTGAAATGTAAGTAATGAAAAATGTTTCCTTTCATTTGAGATTTTTTTTAAATTCTAAAACGCAAGCTACTTACTGAACAGTCTCGTATAATGTAGTAATTTGAGGCGACCAAAGAAGCAAAAATTTCGTCTAATAGTTGTTTTAAAAAATGCCAGTTTCATCGCAGTTAGAAGTACAACTTTAATTTAAATTAATATGAAACATTCTGTAGTAGGTGACGTACCAGTGGGCGCACACCAAATCTGACACTCGAACATACGCGACTGTCAGTCCTGTTTCCGACCAATTATATTTAACAGAATGAAAGTTAATGTTTCTACCTCAAGGCTAATTGCTTCATAAAAAAAGCTTGTGATCTTAAGTGGGAAAATATTTAAGTTTTCAACTATTCTTCACCTTTATATATTTATGAGATTACTCTCTGCCCCTACGAAATGGTCGCACGGGAAAAACGATCGGCCGCCACAAAGCAGCCCAACCAATGCATGGCGAAGGGCAACATTTGAACAACTAGCATCAGGCTCTGCGGAACACAACTCTTCTGGTGTCAACGTGGTGGCATGAGTGACCTAAGAGCATTGCATCCACCCTACAGGTAGGCTCACCTCAACTCATCTTCACCTTCATATACGTAATTACTTAAATATTACGAAAACAACAAAAAACATAGAAGATAGAAAATAACACAGCACAAGAAGATTATTAAACATATTAATCGAGGTTGCAAAAACACATGAAGGCGTCCTCGCATTAAAATTGCAAAAGTATAGCAAATAAATAATATCGAACAATAGGAATATTAGCAACCAACATATATATTATAATCAACTATAATGTAACAGGAAAAAACGGCAAAAAATGAGTGAAAGATAAAATCCCTGATGAACAATTGAATCGATTGATGTTAAAAGGGGACTCCTGCATTTTCGGCGGAAATACATTTTTATTTTCGTTTTTAATTTGATGAAGGTGAATGCATCTTTGGTGTAAAAACGGGGCTTCTACCATTCGCATATACGTTTTGGTACAACATCAAAGTTTCCATGTGATGTTAGAAGAAGGCTTCTTCGTAGAAGAGCCCTTTTAAATATCAATATAGCAGCTCTCTGTTAGATGTCAGAAGTCCCCTTTTAACATCAATAGATTCAATCGTTCCTTTACGAAACATTTTCACACAACCACACTTTACCACATGGGATCGCTGTATCAACACTTATTTCTGAAGGCCCTGCCGGCAATGTTCTCAAAGCTGAATTTTTACACCCAAGAATGTATTTTCTGTTTTATGAGCATATTGATGGGATTCTTGCGTTTTTCCACTGTAAACTACAGTCGAATGAAATAAAATTTTTTCTGCTGTCTCCGCGCTTTCATTTGATTGCTTGATATCAATTCAACACAGCAATAATTCATCTGCCAAGTTATATCGCGAATGATCTTTCATATTTGCTCTTTATTTCACAAAATTATGCATTTCTGTTATTATTTAGATTTTATGTTTATTTCTCTTATTGAAAAATTACATTGATAAAGTGTCTATTTTTGCAATTACGCATAAAAAGTGACTTTATTTCCTGTGTTTCGATTCGTTTCCTTCTTCTGCTATATAAATGTGGTTTCATTTCTATTGGTTGATATTTTAATCTTTTGAATACATGGCTTTTGGGTATAATAACGATAATATATATTAAGATACATTTTTAAATCATTAAGAACCACATTTTAGCATCATTAGGTTCTATCTTGGTGATAGCTGTGAAGAAAGTTTTGAAAATTCTGCCATAAAAACTTGCCTCCCGTCGGATTTATTTTGATACACTTCATTTCGGTTTATAAGAAATATTGTTAGATATTTTTCATATTTATTTGAATTTTTTAAACAAATTGATATAATAAATAGGCTTTGTTTTGTTTGAAATGTTTATTGTTTCAATAAAATTAATTGCTATCATCGTTTTATAGAAAATTTTGTTTTCTTTAGATTCTATTAAAGGAAGAAATCTGTCATATTTAACCCATTAACTGAACTTGTTTATAAAGTGGCAGTTTGAATTTTTTTTAATTTAAATTTTTTGAATAGTTCACAACTATTCAAAATCTATACTGGACTAATGTCTATACTGGATTGCTTTTTAATTGCTGAAATTAAACTCTAGTATGTTTTTTTTAAGTTCTTAAATCACTTAACAACTATGCCTTTTGATTCATGTTGTCTTTTCTATATTATAATTTTAGATCCAAGCATTTAAATTATAGTCGCTTCAATTTGCATCAAATATCCTCTTCTGCATTTTTTCTCCTTCTGCCGTTTTAATCTCACTCCCACATTATTTTGCATGAATCAGAGTCCTTTGTGTGTTAAAAGAGAAATAACCAGAGTAAGAAAGCAATTAAAATTGTTTACCAAGATCATGGAACGAAAATCAAGAATAAATTGCACTTGCGTTAATTTTACTTAATGAAAAATTATTAGATACAGAACAACCTCATTTATATTAATGACATCCGTTCCGTATGAAAAAAAGGGACAATTGCTCAAAGAAAGTACTATTGAGACTGTCTAACAAAATTAAATTGTGGTATTTTCTATTACACTCCGAAAGCTTCTAAAGCGCTGAATTTCTTTAACTACTTTGAAGTTTCGGATAATATAAAGATCTTTTTGGAAAATTATTATGGCGCGTCTAAGCAACAACCTATGACTATATTATCCTAATTTGACAATTTTAAATGCTCATTTAACCCTCCAAGCGCCCAATTATTTTGATATTTTAGTTTTCAATATAGAAAACTTAGCTTTCTAAGTGAATGAACCGATGTTTTTTTGCATTTAATTATTTTTTTGAAATCTTAAGAGTATTTTATCCGTCGTTGTTTAAGAAAATATACATATGAAAACGAACTATCTGCTTTTGAACTGAATCTGAAAAAGGGAAAAAGACTTTTCCGCCTCTAGGAGGATTAAAAATGAAATGATACTTAATTTTTTTTTATTTAGCTAGAAGTGATTTCTGTGTACTTCAGATCTTGATGTCTCTGTTGTTAATAATTATTACTGCATCCATTTCTTATTTCATTTGTATGTAAATTAGTTACTCTTAAACATAAGAGTTTGAAAAATAGCTTTTTCATTAGTTAATGGTATAAAATAGAATTATTTAGAATTTAAATTTTATAAATTCTGTGGAAAAATAATCTTTAGTCATCGCATTAATGAACTTTGTCATTATTGCGATACACCGTGGTGGTTTCTCTGGTGTTTTCCGTCATGCGCCTAACTATATTAATTCAAAGTTATCACTAAAAATTCCAAATACTTTTATTTTATTGTGAAGAAAATATTTACTTCAGACGTGATGAGTTTGCATAGAGATTGTACTATGATTTTCTCTTTGACAAATAGGGTTCAGAACTATAATGATAGTGGCAACCTAGAAATTCCTGGCTTAAGGGCAGTATGTTTGTTAAATATCGAAGCGAAACTTTCACACCCCACATGAAACAATCTCATCTCATTTCATGGAAAGTTGAAAATCATTTCCGAAAATGTTGAAAATTATTTTTTTTAAAGAAAAAAGCACTTAAACATATCTCACCGCTACATATTTTTTCTAGAAGTTGAAAGTCGTGAAACTCATTTTTTTCTTTCAGTTATGCTATTTTTCGATTTATCTGAGACTAACAATATAATAACAGAAGATATGGAATATAGGTCTAATATGCATTTGAAAGAATATAAAAGTATGCTTTCTGATTGTATAAAAATGAATCGTGCAAAATAAAAGATACTGCAAATATCCTGTTGTTTTCTATTTTCACTAACACTCGAATTCATTTGATATATATGAAGTACATTAGATATATGTCATGTGAGCATGAATGAACTCCAAGCGTGTAAATGAAACTACAATAAATCCCCGGTTAACCGAACTCGGGTTGACCGAAACCCGGGTTATCCGAAATGCCTCTGAAATCGCAAATCCCCCAAAACACGTACTGTACTGCACGGAAATAATCGCGAAGTTGAGACTTTTTGCAACGATATCCCCAATTTTTATTTTAAACCACCCCAGGAACGCTAGTGATTATTTTTAGAATGCTAAAATTAAAATTAATGGGTATTAACAATATTAATTACGATATTGTTTAGGGTCAGGCGGGGAATTTGGGAACAAGCAGTAATTGGGAGAGCTGAATACAGAGGGCGCTGGTGACGCCCTAGCGAACTGAAGAAGAAAAACAATTTCCTACTTTTTCCAATGTTATATGGCAACTTTTTTTACTTTTAATTGCAACTGCGTTCAGAAAAGTGAAATTAAAATTTCTTAAGTTTCACTTTTCGTTATCTACGCTGGTTATAACTAAGCTAAGTTGCTAATTAATATATTTCTTAGGTCTGTAGAATGTTAAGATTGCAAGGAAACTTCAAATTTCGTTTTTGGATTTTATCTTGAGAATCAGGTTAGTGTTCTTAATTACCCCTGAAAATTTTAATGCTGGGTAATTGGGAACAGGTTTCTAAAGTAACAAAAACCTATATTTTTATACATGAGGACCAATTTATTATTTAATGGGAAACAATTTTAAATCTAGGAATGTGCTGCGTTCTGTCCCGTCAGTAAACCTCGCTGTTTTATGTCAAATTAACAACCGACATTTTTAAAAAATTTACCATGTGATCTGCATGCATATTACTTTTTACTTATGAAAGTTCTTTGTTAGTAATGATTTGAAGCCGTTTGATTTCAAGTATGGAAGAAAACAAGAAATTGATGAAGAGAAAGAAAATGAACGTGACAATGGAGTCTTCCATTGGTGGTTTTTTCAACAAATAAAATTTGTTTTCATCGATAACATTCGAGGTTCCAGAAAGAAGTCATATTATTCGTACGTCTGTGGGATTCAAGAAGTTGACGGTGGTGAATATGATATGACAGATTTGAAAACCACCAATTTGGTAAAATCAAAATTTATTTCGGTGTTGAATAACCAGTTTGCTATTTCTGAGGGTCAGTTAAAATCTATACTCTAAGATCATATCTTTGAAGTAAATTGTAGGAAAGAATTGAAGAGCTTAGTGGATGACCATGTTAAATGACATTTTTGAAAAAATTGAGATAATGTTCAAGTCTAATTTAAATATAGAAACTTCATTAAATCTGTTAAGTAAAAAATAACGAAGTTTTCAGTGGATGAACATGTTAAGTACACGGCCTCTTGCTGTTTCCTACTGGAAGAACATCGTAAGGGCACTTATCTTCTTCCATGAGAAACCAGTTGAACTTGATTAAAATAGCATCTGCTTCTATTGAAGCCGAATCGTGTTCAGAGCGGAATATAATATTAATGCAGACGAAAATATTGACAAGACAATTCGAAAATAGAAATAGTTTGCTTTTAAAAGGAGGTTTCGCAGTTATTCTCTACAACATTTCTATCTAGCCTTCATTGCGAGTCATACAACACGCTGAACTGCATTGCGTGAAAAGGAATAGAGAAATTAACGGTAAGTAAAAGAACTTTTTAAAACTAGTCAGATTTTTTTCAATAATGGTTTATTTCAGCATTGATTGAATATAATTGATTCTTATAAAGTTGAACCAGGAGATCAACTGTTATTTTAGTTTAAAATCCTTTCACTGATCACTCATATTAGTTTGTTTAGCTCTTTAATAGCTAAGCAAACTAAGCTGAAGGGGCTAATTCACTTCTAAATCTTGCAGAATTCAACGAAACTTTTAGGAGTGAAGATCATCTTATTATCTGGTGAGACTCTTGTTCAGTCCAGAATAAAAACTTAACCACGTTTCTCCCATATCAACATCTCATCCTTAAAGGATATTTAAAAATAATTGAACATAAGTTTCCTGAGGTAGAACATTCGTATCTTGATAGTGATCGAGATTTTGGAGGAATTGAGAAAAATTTATGGAAACATGAGACCATATTCCTTCGAGAACAATACCGCGAAATCATAATGCAAAATAACAGAAACCATCATGTCACTGATATGACTCCCTGCTATCAAAATTTTAAAGATCTCCAATAATAAACTCCAGCTCATTCAATAGAAAAAGGAATGTCCTCAATGAAAAAGTTGCTCTCCATGACAGCATAGAAGAATTCGGATCGTACTTGTATAAGGATTGTTCTGATCCTTATACTCCTTTTAAGAAAGTTGACTTGAGGAAGCAGATAAGGGTTAAAAGGAGCTCGTCAAAATTGTATATTTTTAGTTGGAAAGGACAACCGATACAAGAGCGAAGTTAACTGCAGAAAAAATTGAAAACATAAAACAACAACTAACTTTTAAAAAAAGTATAAATATTTTTATGAATCATTAATTCAAAAAGAAAAAGTGAAACATTAACACTCTACATTGGGTTTGATGTTTATTTTTATTGCTTCTTAAACTTACATATAATTTTGTGACCTTTTAATGCTGCTCCAACATCCAATTTCCTTAATTTTTCCTGCTCGACTTCTGCTGAAAATATGTGCAGTTTTATATTTATACAATTTTGCTAATCATTATTATGCCTATGGACAAATGATATTGGAGAGAAGTAAATTGTAAAATGATTAAAAATTTAGAATAAAACCTTCCTTTTCTTAAAAAAGAATATAATTTTTTATGAATCATTAATTTAAAAAAATTAAAAACATTAACGCTCTTTCATAGATTTTAGGTATACTTTTATTGTTTCCCAAACTTACAAATTATTTTGTGATTGTGTTGTGTATGTGCTATGAAAATATATACAGTTTTAAAGTTATACAATTTTTCCAATTCATTATTATGCGTATGTACTTAATCTACCATTATTACGCTGATGCAGTAAGGGACATGCACTTAACATGTTCTTCCACGACTAAGCAAAACTTTTTTTGACGCGTGAATGGAAGTGCAAAATTAAAAATCAATGAAATTAAGTGCAAAAGATTAGTAAATTTATATATTATTAAAAGATCTAAGATTATGTCAATAAGCATAAAAATTTTCATTGCTTTCTCGTCGCAAAAGTGTCGAAATGGCAAAAATTGAGTGAAAAAAACAAAAACAAAAAAATGTAACCTCTGAAACTTTAAAGCTCATTTTCTCAAATTCGCTTATTTGTCACTGAGGTCTTCAATTATTTGATTTTCAGGTAATGTAAATGCCAAAGAGAAATTAGTAGAATAGTGAATGGAACGTTCGATTTCAAGTGAAAAATCTATTGTATACTACTAAATCGTCGCTTACCAAGCAACACCACCTATCTCAATTTTTTGAAATTTCAAAGAGGAAGATTCAAATGAACTTTTCGCAACCAATAATGTATATTTCTAATTTTTTTCACGTTTGGTTGGAACATGTGGTCTCATGTTCGTAGTAGATCTTAAAAAAATTCATAAATATTCGTTATTGGTCGCAAAAATTCATTTGAATCTTCCTCTTTGAAATTTTAAACAATTGAGATACGTAGTGTTGCTTGGTAAGCGACGAAATTGAACTATTTGTTTTTACTGAATTTTTGTATGTGATTTTTAAGTCTTACCTCTTTCCTTCTATAATGTGTCATAATATTCAGTTAATTCGGTTTCTATAAAGATTCATTTACGAACTTTCCCGACAATATTTGAAATTGAATTATAACAAATTACACCAAATTGAAGTAGCGAATGGTTATAATAGTTTATATGCGATATTCCATGAAATAGAAGGTATTTTTTCTGAAATGCATTCAGAAAACAGTATTTTGTTATAATTGGAAAAGGCAGTTAAATGCAGTTTTAGGCAATATACAGTAGTTTCTAATCATTTCAAATATATCCTCTTCAAATCAATTTGTTACTCTGATCAAAAGCCGAAATACGTGTTTTCCCAATTACCCCGTAGTCTCTGGGGTTATTGGGAACATTTCGGTCGAAAATAAGAATGCTCCTAAAACTGAAGTTGATTAATTCATAAATTAATTTTTGAAAGTAGGTATTTTTTAATGAACCATGCAGAATATTCTAATGAAATCACAAAAAATATAGAGCTCTTCTCCATCGCATACTATCCTTTTAAAGAGAACAAAAATAATAGAATCTGAAAAATTCGTCCCCAATTACCCCAACTGACCCTACTTATGCCTGGCGCATTGGGCCAGACAAAGGGTTAACTTTAATAAAGAACATAAGTGTAGCGTAAAAACAGAGTATTAAATTCGTTTTACACTCAAAACATATCAGAATTACATTCTGTAATTAGATACAAAATAGTAACAGATGTTCATGGATTAACATAAAATAATCATTATCTAAAACGCCTTCCCACTTTGGTTCGGTTAACGGGGATTCTATTGTACATTACTATATATGTATCTGCATTGAAATGCTGAAGTGTCTTTGCACAGAAGACTTGCGAGGAAACAAATAAATCTTCTTATTCTATTTTTAAATTTAAATTTCTTATTTAGAAATAATTGAATTTATAAATTTTAAAATATATTTCAACATTTCACTGATGAATTTAAAGCATGGAGATTGATTGTTATAATTGGAGAACTTGATAAGTTATTAACATTAATCCACAAAATCTTATTCACACGAAGGAAAATTTCTCTTGAAATGGCTGGTTTATTCAAATTATCCTATTTGCAGCTGCCATTTATTTCTCTCATCTCCATAATTCTTGAATATATTATCACTGAGCCTCTGTGTAATACACC